>JAODAL010017540.1:0-77440 GCA_025379985.1 Phyllomedusa bahiana
ACGGTTCAAGGAGACTATGAGATGCATGATAACATTGTGTAAAGTATATATTAGAGGTACAGGACGCCCTCTACGTGCAGGTAACATAAAAACGCAGGAAAAGTAAAGTAGTATGTGCACTGAGCCTTATGTGGTGTTCGGTAGACCTGTACTTTGCATTGGTAGGTCATAACAGCATTGTTTTTAGATTGTGCTGTACATGAAGCAGAAAGATTTCTTAGGGCAGGTTCATGAGTAGTATTACTATGCAGTATAGTAAAGGTCAAAAAGTCTATGGATGCTGAACGTTTTATAGTATTCATTATACAAGATCATGTGGCATGAACTGAGCAGTAGCTATCTATTTATGCCATATAATAAGTGTAGGGGACACTGAAAGTATTTTAGTTTATATGGGACGCAGAATATTGGAGGTCCTAAACATATTAAGTGTACTGCGCTCTCCCTGGTGGTAAACGTTTTATAGTATTGATAAAGAAAGATCATGGGGCATTAAAGGAGCTATGTATGCAATATAATAAGTATAGCGGGGCAATGATAGTACTATCAAATGTCCTATACATAGTAAGTCTACTGCACTCTCCCTGGGGCTTAACGTTTTATAGTATTCATTATACAAGATCATGGGGCATGAAGGGGGCAGTAGCTATGTATGCAGTATAATAAATATAGAGGGGCAATGGAAGTACTATTAAATGTCCTATATATAGTAAGTGTACTGCGCTCTCACTGGAGCTGAACGTTTTATAGCATTCATTATACAAGATCATGGGGCATGAAGGGAGCAGTAGCTTTATATGCAGTATAATAAGTATAGATGGGCAATGGAAGTACTTTAGTTTACAGGAGACACAAAGTATGGGCAGAATAGTAAATGTCCTATATATAGTAAGTGTACTGCGCTCTCTCTGGGGCTGAACGTTTTATAGCATTCATTATACAAGATCATGGGGCATGAAGGGGGCAGTAACTTTATATGCAGTATAATAAGTATAGATGGGCAATGGAAGTACTTTAGTTTACAGGGGACACAAAGTATGGGCAGAATAATAAATGTCCTATATATAGTAAGTGTACTGCGCTCTCCATGGTGCTGAACGTGTTATAGCATTCATTATACAAGATCATGGGGCATGAAGGGAGCAGTAGCTATGGCTGCAGTATAATAATTGTAGGTGGCACTGGCAGTACTTTAGTTTAGTGAGACGCAAGCATGGGCAGAATATTACATGTCCTATACAGAATATGTGCGGTGCGCTCTCCCTGGTGCTGAACGCTTTATAGTATGTATTATACAAGATCATGGCTCATGAAGGGAGCAGTAGCCATATATGCAGTGTTGGGGGTACTGAAAGTACTTTAGTTTACATGGGAAACAAGCACGGGAGGAATATTAGAAGTCATATACATAATAAGTGTACATAGCTCTCCCTTGTGCTGAACGTCTTATAGTACAAGGCCATGGGGCAGGAAAGAAGCAGTAGCTATGTATGATAATTGTAGGGGGAACTGGAAGGACTTTAGAAGCAGAAGCATGGCCAGAATATTAGGAGCCACATGTATGAAACTGTTTAGGTCTAAAACTCATTTTTTTGCCCATAGTAACCTATGGGCAAAAAAATTATTTTTAGACCTAAACCGTTTTCATACATGTGGCCCTTAGTGTCATACACACACGTGTACTGCGCTCTCCCTGGTGCTGAACGACCCGTTGTGTACTCTAGATCAGTGTTCCGCAAATCCAGTCCTCAAGGCCCACCAACAGGTCATGTTTTCAGGACCTCCCACAGAATGCACTGACAATAATGATATCACCTGTGCAGAATGCACTGACCATAATGATACCCGTGCAATTTCACTGACAATAATGATATCACCGGTGCAATGCTAAGGAGAGCCAGAGAACATGACCTGTTGGTGGGGCGTGAGGACTGGAGTTGGGGACCCCTGCTCTAGATAGAAGCATTAAAGGGGTCGTCTCACTACATTGATTCATTTCATCTCAGTCCTGTTTTCATGGTTTCATTTTGAATTCAGGGGCGTGTTTACTGGCTTCCACTAGGCTGCAGTAGAAGCCAGGTCTGTAGCTATAGCAACCAGTGCTGGCAGCCTATCAGGATAGATCAAACAGGTCTGTAGCTATAGTGATCTGAGGAGCTGATGCAGCCCATACAGAGGGGATATCTCAGAATAGGTAGGACACTGTTAATGGACATATATTGCAAAGTGACTTGTTTTTGCAAGATCTTTAACATAAAAAGCAATCCTTGTAGTGAGACAACCCTTTAACACTGTTTCACGTCATCCCCATGCGTGGAGTTCTCCCTGGTGCTAAAACCTCTGTAATCCACATATGCAAGATCTTAAAAGAGTAGTTGTTAAAAAATGATAAGCGCTCTGAGACATCCATGGTGCTGAATATAAACCACCCCACATAGGACAAGATTTCATGGAGTAACATGCATCACTTAAAACGACCCCTGTTTTTATAAACTTTACCAAACTTCATGTGTAGCTTATGTTTAAAATTACTTACAATTATCAGGTAAATGAAAATGCTAAAAATTTTTGAAATTGGCAAAAATAAATTCTGAATGACACCAAACACAACATAGACATGTCATGTTCTTTATAAGAAGAATCTTCTTTTACACAGTTCAAGCATTACAGCAGACAAGCACACTTCAAGAAGATGATTTTTAATAAACTTTACAACTTTGTATGTGATTCATTTCCTCAAATCTACTTCCACTACTCATTATAGCATTGGGTATGCATGTAAAAAAAAAAAACACTTTAAGACAACTCAAAAAAATAAGTGAGAGGGGAGCCCATAAGATAAGTGAGAGAGGAGCCCATAATATAAGTGAGAGGGGAGCCCATAAATAAAGGGGAGGGGGGGCCCATAAGAAAAGTGAGAGGGGAGCCCCTAAGAAAATTTAGAGGGAGCCCTAAGATAATAGAGGGGAGCCCCTAAGATAAGTGAGGGGGAGCCCATAAGAAAAAAGTGAAGCGGAGCCCAAAGAAAGTGAGGGAGCCCCTAAGAAGTGAGAGGAGCCCAAAGAAAATGAAGGACCCCTAAAAAAAATGGGAAAGGGGCCCATAAGATAAGTGAGAGGGCCCATAGAAAAATGAAGGAGCCCATAAGATAATGGGCCCTTAAGATTGGAGGAGCCATAAAAAAAACACTTAAGCACCATAAAATAAGTGAGAGCGGGGGCCCATAAGATAAGTGAGAGCGGAGCCCATAAGATAAGTGAGGGAGGAGCCCATAAGATAAGTGAGAGGAGCCCATAAGATAAATGAGAGGAGCCCATAAGATAAGTGAGAGCGGAGCCCATAAGATAAGTGAGAGGGGAGCCCATAAGATAAGTGAGAGGGTAGCCCATAAGATAAGTGAGAGCGGAGCCCATAAGATAAGTGAGAGGGGAGCCCATAAGATAAATGAGAGGAGCCCATAAGATAAGTGAGAGCGGAGCCCATAAGATAAGTGAGAGCGGAGCCCATAAGATAAGTGAGAGAGGAGCCCATAAGATAAGTGAGAGGGGAGCCCATAAGATAAATGAGAGGAGCCCATAAGATAAATGAGAGGAGCCCATTAGATAATTGAGTGGAGCCCATAAGATATGTGAGAGCGGAGCCCATAAGATAAATGAGAGGAGCCCATAAGATAAATGAGAGGAGCCCATAAGATAAGTGAGAGGAGCCCATAATATAATTGAGAGGAGTAGATATTACCAATCCCCTTAGAAAGGTCATAGACCAGGCTGCCGTTTTCTCGCACTTTGTAGGTGCAGGTATCAGATGAATTCATTCCACTGTCACATAAATGAGTCGTTCCCTCCAAACACGCTGAATTAATGACACTTCGTGCGGGAAGTAACGTTCACCCAGAAGAAAGCAGAAGCTGTGGATGCCGCGCTTATTATCCCCACATGCAACAGGGATCGGGACTGTCTTTAGTACATAAACATATATATGTTGTGCTTTCGGCATGATAACATATAATAGCAGGTATTATATTCAAGTACCTACAGCAAGGTATCCGCCTCACTTATACCCAGCAGCACATGTCACGGGAGCAATCTTTAAGTACATAACCTTTACATGTTTTGTACATTCTGTATGATAGCATAAAATGGCACTTATTCTATTCAAGTACATGCAGCAAAGTATCAACCTCACGTATACCAAGTAGAAGGTGACACGAGGATCAGGACTGTCTTCAAATACAGAACCTTTTATATGTTTTGTACATTCTGCATGATAACATAAAATAGCACTTATTCTATTCAGCTTCACTTATACCCGGCAAAACAGGCTTTGGGAATCGGGACAGTCTTTAGTACATAACAAAAAAAAATTTTTATGTATTTATATAATATAATTGGTACAAAATTCTAGAAGAAAAAAAAACATAAAAAATGTCTAACCAATTTTATTTTTCCAAAAAAATAGTTGCAACAAAGTATCATCCACCTATACCCAGCAAAACATGCCACAGGAATCAGGACCGTCTTTAGTACATAACTTTTTATATGTATTGTACATTCTAGATGACAACCTAATATGTCATTTATTCTCAGCTAATCAAGGACAAGCAACAAAGTTTCAACCTTAATTTAACCGTTTAGAACACGTCAAAGAAATCAGGACATACCCATCTCTTATATATAAGAGAAGGGTATATACTCACACACGTTGTACATATCTTGTACATTCCACATGACGTAAAATGCCACACATAATCAAGTACATTCAACAAAGTATCATCCTCACTTTAAGGAGAACACCGTCTGCAGTGCAAGTTGTAGGGAAGTGAGAGGAATTGCATTTACCTGAATTTCCCTTGCGTGGTATACAATGATTAGCCCCAGTAGGATGATGGTTGAAAGGCTTATAAGGCATTTTAGAGCTAATGAGTACAGCGAGCCCTGGAATAGAAACAGGTTTCAGTTTGGGAGAGGAAATACAAAGTTACTTGATAATAAAAGCAGTGAAAAGTCCCAAGAAATGCAGGGAGATGGCCGGGAGCAAGGGAACTACCGGGAAGGGGCAGCTGTCAGGGCAACCGTAGCGCAGGCAGCCTCCAGGGCCACTAATCCTAGAGCTGCTGTGCCATTCACACCTAGTGCGGGACACACACTGGTGCTGATGGGGCAGACTGGTTACTGTCCCTTATCCCCTCTAGGGACTGTCAGCCTGCTCTGGGACATCCACTGGAGCAGACGTGTTCCTGTCCCTTATCCCATCCAGGGACTGTCAGCCTGGTCTGGGACATACACCGGTGCCGATGGGGGAGACTGGTTCCTGTCCCTTATCCCCTCCAGGGACTCTGCAGGTCTGGGACATACACTGGTGCCGATGGGAAACTTTCAGCCTGGTCTGGGGCACACACTGGTGCTGATGGGAAACTTTCAGCCTGGTCTGGGGCACACACTGGTGCTGATGGGGCAGACTGGTTCCTGTCCCTTATAACATCCAGGGACTCTGCAGGTCTGGGGCATACACTGGCGCCGATGGGGGACTCTCAGCCCGGTCTGGGGCATACACTGGTGCTGATAGGGGCTCTCAGCCCGGTCTGGGATATACTGTGGTGCTGATGGGGGTCTCTGATCCCGGTCTGGGATATGCACTGGTGCTTTTGGGGGACTCTCAGCCCGGTCTGGGACATACACTGGTGCTGATGGGGGACTCTCAGCCCGGTCTGGGAAATGCACAGGTGCCGATGGGGGACTCTCAGCCCGGTCTGGGGCATACACTAGTGCTGATAGGGGCTCTCAGCCCGGTCTGGGACATACACTGGCGCCGATGGGGGACTCTCAGCCCGGTCTGGGACACACACTGGTGCTGATGGGGGACTCTCAGCCCGGTCGGGGATATGCACAGGTGCCGATGGGGGACTCAGTGTGCTCAGGCTGATGACAGGGCGCGCTGCCCCGCGTGTACCTTGTCGTAGGCGCCCCACGACAGCTCGGTCTCGATGACCATGACCACGATGCCGAACATGCCGAAGATGAGCGCGTAGTCGCTGAGCCGCTTGCGCTTTTCGAACAGGGCGCGCCGGTGGCCCAGCTTGTAGCCGATGTTCTGGTTCTTCTTCTTGCTGGACTTGCCCCCGCTGGAGTTCTGCCCGCTGGCCGCCGTCTGGCCGGAGCCGCTGTACGGCACCAGGTTGTTGGAGTTGTGCTCGGGCTTGGACACGACGATCTCCGGGGCTTGGCTGCACAGCGGCTGCAGGGGCTGCGCCTCTGAGTCCATCTCGTGGAGGTTCCGGCGGGACGCGCTCAAGTTGCTGAGCGGCCGCATGACGCCCCCGTTGTACCTGCAGCTGCTCATGGCTATTTCGGTGAAGGGGTTACTCTCCCGGCGCTGGCTGTTGGGGCTCGCCTGCTGCCGGCTGTGGCACTGCTGGTACTGGTGGTGCTGGTGAGGTCTGGAGGAACTGGCATGGCTGGAAGGAGTCAGCTCACTGACGTTCAGCTGGCTGCCCTGCCGGGAGGAGGACGAGGACAGCGGCGACGAGTTGCTGCGGAAGGCGGTGATCGGGGACGAGGTGCGGAGGAGCGGCAGGTTATCCCCGTGGAAGGAGCAGCTGTTGCACTGGAGGCAGGGGCCGTCCTGCTGGAAGAAGAGCTGCTCGTCCGGGCTGTGCTGCTGCTGCTGAGGAGAGGGAGGAGGCGGCTGCTCTGCGAAGAAGCCGTGCTGGAACTGCAGCGATGTTTCCATATCAGAGCTGTTAAAGCTGCAGGAGGATCGCCAGGCTGTGCACCCAGCGCAATGCGCTCTGCCAGCGACGGGGAAGTCCTCAGCCCGGGAGGAAGGGCTCATTTCGGCTCCCGTAGAATCCAAGCAGCACGTCCGATTGGTCGGGCGAACCAAAACAAAGGGCATGACGTCAGCGCATGGGCGGGGTCGCACTATGAAACAACTGAGTGTGGACGCAGGCGGCTCAGTGTGGCCGGGAGCCGGGACAAGCGGGCGGCTCTGGGACCGAGGCGCTCATGGCTGCATTCAGGTGGGTGTCACTGGGTGGCTGCCGGGAGGGGGCCCGCAGCGGAGCATTGCCCTCATCACAACCGCCGCTCGGCCGGCAACAGGTGCTCTAGGAAGTGGTGCTGCCTGCGGGATGCCACCTCTGCTGGGCGCCGGCTGCAGTCATCTGCACGGAGGGCTTCTCCTCAGTCCCTGCAAAACATGCACACGCGGGAGTTAGAAAGTAGTGAGGCTAGAGGCATGTTCCATAGTGCAATGAAAGCCATATAATCCTGTACTGCTCACACTTATCCTATAGATTGTTACTCATGAATAATCTAATATATATAGACCATGGATCCTCAGGACCTGATTATACGATTATTCATCACTCATGCAATGCTATGTTCCATAGTCCAATGAAAGCCATACAATCCTGTACTGATCACATTTATCTTATAGATTATATGTTTTTCATGTATATATGTAATATATATAGACCATGGATCCTCAGGACCTGATCATACGATTATTCATCACTCATGCAATGCTATGTTCCATAGTCCAATGAAAGCCATACAATCCTGTACTGATCACATTTATCTTATAGATATAGTTTTTCATGAATTTATGTATATTATAGCCTGGACCAGGACTGATCAACGTATTCATCACTCATCAATGCTATGTTCATGCCCCAAGAAAGCCATACAATCCTGTACTGATCACATTTATCTTATAGATTATGTTTTTCATGTATATATGTAATATATATAGACCATGGATCCTCAGAACCTGATCATACGATTATTCATCACTCATACAATATTAGGTGACAGCTACATACTCCAATGAAAGCCATACAATCTGTACTGGTCACACTTATCCTATAGATTATTTCATTCATGTATGTATCATATATATAATATAGACCCTGGATCTTCAGGACCTGATCATACAATTCTGTGTCAATTATATAATATTAGGTGACCATTACATAGTGCCATAAAATCCATACAGTCCTGCATTGGTCACATTTATCCCACATTCTGAGTCACGAATTATATGTATGATATATCTGTTATAAATAGACCCTGGATCTTCAGGACCTGATCATACAGTTCTGTATCACTAATACAATATTAGGTTACAATTACATAGTCCCATGAAATCCACACAATATCCTGCATTGGTTACATTAATTTTGTAGATTATGTATCATTAATGACTCTCAATGTATTGTGTGTATGTATTTTTTTTATATATATATAATATATATAATATATTAATATATATATATATAATTTATCTGCCAAATTACCTTCATGCTTATAGCCCTAACTCGTTCACACGGCTTATTCTGCCGCGTATTGGCGCCGTACTGCGCGCCGGATTTGCGCTTCAGTACGGCGCCAATCCGCGGCAGCAATTACGGTAATCCACTGTTCTCAATGAGAGCAGTGGATTCCGTTGCTCCTCCCCGCTCGGCGAATCCGCCGCGGGGGGAGAAAGTGACATGCACATTATTTTCGGCGCGGACGCGCCGTAAACAATGCATTGTCTATGGGGTCGGGAGCGGCGCCCCGCCGCCTCCGGCCCGTCCCCCGTCCCCCCTATTCACGGCGGATTTGTGCGCTCATTACGGCGCACAAATCCATCGGGAATAAGCCGTGTGAACACGTCCTAAGCCCTCGCGGGTAGGGTCCTCTCTCCCTCTGTCGTGCCAATTGTCATTACAACTTTCACTGTACTCGTTATGTATGTAATCCCCTCGAATGTACAGCGCCCTGGAATCAATGGCGCTATAAAATAAATATATAATAAAAAAAAAAAATATATATATATATATACCTTTTTGTACAGTTATTGGGTTACAGTCACCTAGTCCAAAAAATTCGTACAACTGTTTATTGGTCACATCTTTTTGACATCTATTATATACAGTTGAAACCAGAAGTTTTCTTACACTATATAAAAAGGCACATATTCATGTATTTCTCACTATCTGGCATGAAATCAGAATAAACCTTACACGTTTTAGGTCAATTAAGATTACCAAAACTATTTATATCATAAATCTATATCATACTGCTCAGGAAGGAGACAAAAGGAGAGATGAACGTGCTTTGGTCCGACATGTGCACATCAACCCAAGAGCAAAAGATCTTGTGAAGATGCTGGTGGAAGCTGGTAAAATTGTATCATTATCCACAATGAAACAAGTACTGTATCAACATGGGCTGAAAGGCCACTATGCCAGGAAGAAGCTATCACTCCAAAAGAAACATAAAAGCCAGATTAATGTTTGCAAATGAACACAGGAATAAAGACCTACGTTTTTGGGGATATGTCCTGTGGTCTGACGAAACTAAAATTGAACTGTTTGGCCATAATGACCATTGTTATGTTTGGAGAACAAAGGGAGAAGCTTGGAAGTCTCAGAACACCATCCCAACTGTGACACAAAGGGGTGGCAGCATCATGTTGTGGGGTTGTTTTGCTGTTGGAGGGACTGGTGCACTTCACAAAATAGATAGCATCATGAGGAAAGAAGATTGTGGCAATACTGAAGCAACAATTCAAGATATCAGCCAGGAAGTTAAATGCTTGGGCAGAAATGGGTCTTCCAAATGGACAATGACCCGCAGCATACTGCCAAACTGGTTACAAAGTGGCTAAAGGATAACCAAGTCAATGTCACAAAGCCTTGATCTCAATCCTATTGAAAATTTATGGGCAAAGCTGAAAAGGCAGGTGCGAGCAAGGCGACCTACAAACATGGCTCAGTTACACACCAGTTATGTCAGGAGGAATGGGCCAAAATTCCTACCAACTATTGTGAGAAGCTTGTGGAAGGGTATTCAAAATGTTTGACCCAAGTCATACAGTTTAAGGGCAATGCTACCAAATACTAATGAAATCTATGTAAACTTTGCGGGAAGTAATGAAAATGCCTTAAAAAAAAAAAAATTCTCTCTCATTATTCCGACATTTGGCAAATAAGTAATTTTATATAGAAACAAATGACACCAGCGATAACTCTTCTATATGTCTCCCAACTAAATGTAGCAACTTTCCAGAAAATAAAATAGCTCAACAATCACTGTTGATTGAAGCAATGGTGAACACCTTGATCCAGGTGTTAGTCCACAATCGCTCTTCTGACCCTAATCAACTCCGTATCTCCACAACTAAAGGTCATTATAAAATACACATAAAGCACCAAAAATTACAAGAACTCTTGCAACGTACCTAAAAGCTCTTTCCATAAAATGCATCCGATCGTATTATATCCACAGCGATCCACTTTACTGACAAAGTAAGGAATGGAACCTTCGTGTTCAATTAACCAAAGCGCTCCGGCCGGCGCTGCACAGATATCCAACACATAAAAACTAACTGGCAGACTAAGTATGTAAACTTCTGGTTTCCACTGTATCTATAATATATAGATGGATTTTCAGGACCTGACCATACAGTTCTGTATCACTAATACAATATTGGGTGACAGTTAAAATCTATACAAATCTATATTGATCACATTTATCTTACAGAATACATATCATTCATGACGCTGAATGTATGTAATATATAAAATATTATATATATATAATATATATATATATAATATAGATTGCAGATCTTCAGGACCTGATCAGACCGTTCTTTATCACTCCATTGGCGACCTAAAATGTATTGCTGTCCAAAAAGAATATTTTTTTTAAAATGGTTTATTACACTTCATCTTATTAGTGCTAATTTAACCTGATAAAAAGTAATCTATACATTATTAGAATCAATATGTGGTGCTTGCTGATGTTCTCTCAATTTGATTTCTATGGGGGTTCTGAATATAGCCAAGCACACTCAGGACTCCCATAGAATCGAATGGGGAGGACGGCCGCTAGACCCTCTCTCCCTGTTCTTTGAGACGATCAGCTTGTTTTTAGCTGAACTGCAGCACTGAAAAACGCTTGTGGGAACATCTCTTTAATAACATACACTGGATGTTACGCTTTCTATTTCTATGGGATGCACCATGTCAGTCTTATAGGAATGCAATGACAGACTGACTTCCTCTCCTCTCAGAAGCCTTGTGTCTTTCAGCCAAGTAGAGTGCAGGTCAGATGACCCCACAGAGGACTGCTTCAGGAGCCATAAATCCTATGTGCAGCTGCAGGTAAGCAAAATTACTGGCACTAGCATGTTCCTAACAGACTAGAGTGGTCCTTTAGGTGTAGTTGGCAAAGAATGAACCAAACTATGTAAAATTTCTGGCTTCAGTTTCAGTCCTAGAAACTAATACAAGGATAGTTTTACTTTTTCATATACATGTACATAAATAATATATAGCCAAGTAGGTCCAAAATATTTATTTTAATGGCCACTGCATACATATCTACATGCTTTGTTTTTTTTGTTAAAATAAATTTCCCTGGAAAACAATTTCTTAGAATTTTTTTTTTTTTTTTTATTTTTTTAGTCTAATCAGTCCTATACCATAAAAAAATGACATATCTTGTCCTTCTCTAGTTGTGGTAATAAAAAAAATTTAAACTCCTGAATGGCAGGGCAAACTAATCTCCGTTTACTATAGTTTTTGCAACTAGTCTTTATCTGCTTGTAGTCTTATTGCAAGTAGTAGGTAATGACATAATGATCACTCTATTGTTCTCTGGACAGGGATAGAGGCGACTAGACTGCTAGGGCAACGACCAGCACATTATTTGAAAGAATAATGGATTAAACTTTTTGTATACTGGGGAGGTTTCCAGCTTTCTTCACACAAATCGGATCCTGTTGATAAGCTGCCCCTCTCTGGCCGATAGTGGAACTGTCAAACAATCCAAACTGCCATGCTTTCAGAACTCGCAGAAGGGAAGTCAGACACAAACCAGGAAGTCACGTACATAGGGGAACTTTAAAAAAAAAAAAAATAATAATATAAATATATATATATATATATATATATATAAATATATATATATATATATATATATTGTGTGTGTGTATGTATACACACAACTAGCCTATAAAAATATATAATAGGCACTTACTGCTTGATGTGTTTTTTTTTTTTTTTTTTAAGATGAGTGTCCCTGTAATTAATTGTATCCCTGATTGGTATTTTTAGCACTTTTTTAGTGGAGTGCAGTAGATTTAAGCTTTCATAAGGGCATGTATATTAGATAGTAGTTCCTTAAGTTTTTTTCTTTTTTTGAATTGGTGTCCTGTCTGATAGGTGATCCACCTCCATCATAGACCGGCAAGACAAAATAGTTATGATTCAGTGAGCATCTATCAGCCTACTAAACCCCTTGGTTACAAGACTGCCCAGTGAACATGCACACCACCGTTACTTAGCCAGAATCAAGCACCTCATAGTAATGAACAGTTCCATTTTAGTGGCTAGTTTTCTCCAGTGACTTGCACTCTGGACTCCCCACTTGTCTAGCTAGAATTCATCTGACATTGCAAGTTTCTAACTCCATGGGCCTCATGTATGAAAACTGTCTAGGTCTAAAACTTTGTTGCCCACAGCAACCAGTCAGAGCTCCCTTTAATTTTTCCAGAGCACTATATGAAATGAGTGATGCTCTGATTGGTTGTTACGGGCAACAAAGGGTTTAAGACGTAGACCGTTTTCATACATTTGGCCTTAAATGTCTGCAAGGTCTGATCAAGCAAAGTGTCCAAAGTTTTTCGCTGCTGAATAGGTCTACGGCACTTCATACATTTAAAATATGGTGTGTGTGTGATTTGTATGCGTGGCCCTCCATAATCCTGTGAGGTATGGGTTCCACTGACTCCAAACTATCAGACATTCATGGCAAATACTTTTAAGTTTTAGTTTACTTAGGTAACCGTTTTTTCCATGGTAACATCTTTTTAACTTTTTTATTGTGGCCCTTTCGAGTAGTTCCATCTGACTCTGTGGCCCTCAAATAAAAAAAAACGCTTTTCACTCCTGCATTAGATTATCAAATTTGTTGGACCATAGAAAAACATTTCTGCAAGACTAGGAAATTTCACTCTTTCCAGTTGAATAGAAAGTATTACAATAATATACGGTTTACTTTCAATATCAAATGATCCAGCGCTTCAAAGATTACAGTAAAACAATGTATTCTTTATTGTATAATCCAAATAACAGGAGCATAAAATGTCATAAGGTAACCAATAACATGCCACCAATCTTTTGAAGCACTGGATATTGAAAGTAAGCTGTTTGTCTACACTGCAATAGCCGCCGTGGATCTGGGTAGCATGGCTGGAGAACCACAGATCCAAGCCAGCACTACTTTATACAGCAACAGATGAAGGGTGAGCCTACAACATATATATATTATTCATCCTAGTTAATATAAAGACTTAGAGCCACATGTATGAAATGGTTTTGGTCTAAAACGCACTTTTTTTCCCCATAGAAACCAATGGGGACAAAAGTGAGTTTTAGACCAAAACCGTTTTATACATGTGGCCCTTAGAACCACATGTATGAAAACGGTCTATGTCTAAAACTCACTTTGTTGCCCATAGCAACCAATCAAAGCACCCATCTCAGTTTTTCAGGGCACTATATGAAATGAGAGGTGCTCTGATTGGTTGCTTTGGGCAACAAAGTGAGTTTTAAACCTAGACTGTTTCATACATGTGGCCATTAGTTCACACATGAGTCTTGGTTTTTCATGTTTTTTTTTTTGTTTGTTTTTTTAAAAAGCGAGAGCCAGGAATAAAGGTTTAAGAGGACTGTTGTAAGTGAAATCTTTACAATATATTTACTCTGCATGTTTTTTTTTGCAGTGGTACCTTTTACAGCGAACTTGTCAGGTGGTTTATGCTGACCTATATGAAAGCAGAATGTGATAAGAGCGAGAGAAGTTGAGCTCTGTTATATATATATATATATATATATATATATATATATATATATATATATAATTATATATATAAATATATATATAAATATATATATAATATATATATATATATATATATATATGAGAGCTGAGCTTATGTGATATGTAGGATTATATGATAGAGGGAGAGGAGCTGAGCTTTGTGATATGTAGGATTATATGATATAGGGAGAGGAGCTGTGCTTGTGATATAGTAGGATTATATGATAGAGGAGAGGAGCTGAGCTTTGTGATAGTAGGATTATATGATAGAGGGAGAGGAGCTGAGCTTTGGGATATGTAGGATTATATGATAGAGGGAGAGGAGCTGAGCTTTGTGATAATGTAGGATTATATGATAGAGGAGAGGAGCTGAGCTTGGTGAATGTGTAGGATTAAATGATAGAGGGAGAGGAGCTGAGCTTTGTGATATGTAGGATTATATGATAGAGGGAGAGGAGCTGAGCTTTGTGATATGTAGGATTATATGATAGAGGGAGAGGAGCTGAGCTTTGTGATATGTAGGATTATATGATAGAGGGAGAGGAGCTGAGCTTTGTGATATGTAGGATTATATGATAGAGGGAGAGGAGCTGAGCTTTGTGATATGTAGGATTATATGATAGAGGGAGAGGAGCTGAGCTTTGTGATATGTAGGATTATATGATAGAGGGAGAGGAGCTGAGCTTTGTGATATTTAGCACTATGTGATAGAGGGAGAGGAGCTGAGCTTTGTGATATGTAGGATTATATGATAGAGGGAGAGGAGCTGAGCTTTGTGATATGTAGGATTATATGATAGAGGGAGAGGAGCTGAGCTTTGTGATATGTAGGATTATGTGATAGAGGGAGAGGAGCTGAGCTTTGTGATATGTAGGATTATATGATAGAGGGAGAGGAGCTGAGCTCTGTGATATATAGGTTTATATAATAGAGGGAGAGAAGCTGAGCTCTGATATATAGTGTTCTATAATAAAGAAGCTGAGCTCTGTGATGTATAGGGTTGTATGATAGAGGAGAGGAGAAACTGAGCTCTGTGATATATAGGGTTATATGATAAAGGAGAGAAGCTGAGCTCTGTGATATATAGATTTATATGACTTGATGCAAATTTCGAAGTAAAAAGCTGAGAAAATCTATGAAAGCGATACTGAAAATACTGCTGACCCTGCCTACATACAGTGATTGCCAGTTATTTCTGTATACACATGGATACAGGGAAAGCTGTCAACTGCTGTATATGGGTTCGGTAAGAGACTCCTTTTGTCTCTTAAGGAGTCAGGTCAGTGTTTTCTCTGCTTTTTACTCAGAGATCCTGCTCCAAATCATTTAAATCTATTTAAAGGCTGTTTGGCCCACAGAAGAGTAGGGGAAACCCGGGCATGCAGGGCACCTGTGCTGCTTTTCAAGGAGAAAGGCAGGGAAAAATGGTTTAGAAAGCAAGATACAAAATGGAAGAACCATATGGAGTTATATATAGTATTTGTTGTACGAGTCCAAGAATCCATGCTTCATTGGTGGACCCAGTCTGTCACAGAGCTCAGCTTCTCTCCCTATATCATACCCTGCTCTCAAACAGGGGAGAATAAACAACCTGACAGGTTCCCTTTAAGCCTAGGTTTACACGGCAATATTTGCAGGACATATTTTGCCCGCATTTACGCTGTGTGCTCGGGAGTGGGGGGGAGGGGCGGCAGTCCACCGGCCCCATAGACATTCATTATTCACGGCACATATGAGCCATGAATAATTGACATGTCACTTTTCTCCCCGCTCTGCGTATTGTGGGAGCGGGGAGAGGAGACGTAATCCATAGTTCTTTATGAGAACTGTGGATTACCGTAATGACTGGGACGGTTTTCAGCCGTATTGCATGAGCTCCTCCCAATACATAATCTTTGCTGTACTCCAGTGATGCCAGTGATTACATTTTTACAGCATAAACATTTTTTTCTGCAGTGTGTTAATAGAGCTTTCTAAAACCATGTTCCCTCTTATTTGACTGTGGATTAAAGATTTCCAAGAATTCTGCAGACTCCACAGAATATTTTCCACATGTAAATTTCTCTTTGAGTACACTTCTATTTTTGGCTAATAAAAGACTGCATCAAAATGTAAAGTGTGAGTGACAAGTGGCTTTAGGGTATGTTCACACGGCTGATTTGGATGCTGATTCTGATGGAGATTCAGCGCTGAATATGCCTTATAATCCGTATCGAAAGCAGACTGTAATCTGCTTCACATTGTTTCTAATGGTTGTACATACAATTTTCTTCTCTGCTGATTTCTTTTCAGTACTGAAGAAGAATTCTTGAGACAGATTTTGCGCTGAATCCTCACCTTCCATTATAGTATGTAGGAGGCTGAGAATCTGCGTCAAATTAATGTCCAAAATCCACGCTTACTGCCGTGGTTTACAAGTTGATTTAATGCAGAACCTACCCTTGGGCAGCAGCAAGCTAGAGCCAATGTTGAAAAGTTCATAAAATATTTATTAAATTCTTTGTTTGTTGCATATACAAACATTTTAGGCATTGTATTCTTATGAATATGTTCTGTTCTAACTAATGTTCAGTTACTAAAACATCCTGTTACCATTTTACTGCAGTAAATATAATTACTAACTATTCTACACGAGTTATTTATGAAGTATCGGGTCGGGAGCTAAAAAGTCGGGGGTAAAAAAATATCAGGAAGTCGGAAGCTAGGCCTGCCAACTCCATATCCCCGACATGCAGGTGCAGAAATGCAAAAAAATTTGTGCAAGTAAAACCCCTGCAACAGGAGAACAAAAGCCGACAAATAAAATGATTTTTTAAAATTTTTCTCTACATCCCTTAAAAAATTTGGGGTTGCCCCCCCAGAAAATGGGCGCAGGGGGAAAAATTTTTTCCCAAATCCAGACATCCCTTAAATTCTGTTCAGTTTTTCACGAATATCAATTACGGGAGGGGAAATCCTTGCGGGTAAAATTTAAAATTAACACCTGCAGATTTTTCCGCTGACATCCCATTTTTTTTTTTTACAACAAAAATCACAGCATAGAATAAACCTTTCGTATTCTGTTGGATGCAGATAATCAAGCATTCATCACTTCGTTAGGTAATGGTGATCCTGATAACACCTACAAGGTATTTGGCCACAATCATTAAATCTATAATTAAAACCCAAATCTTTATTAGAATTATTAAAAATATATATCAACTACTTATAATTTAATGGAGGTGAAATTATAAAGTCCTTTTCCAAAAAAAAAAGAATTTTTCCCTGGCCCCCAACATTTAGGGCATAATTGAATAAAAATTTGCCAAAAAGTTTTTTAAGTCCCTTCCCCCCTAAAAAAATTTTAAAAATTATTACAAAAAAATGTTTCAAAGAAATTTTTAAAAATATTTCCAAAATAAACTTTCATTCCCTCCCCACTCATGATAAAATGGAAAAGGGAACCCCAAAAGGGAAAATGGGAAAAAAATAATGGTCAGCATGCCCAACACTTATTTTTGGGTGGTTTGCTTCTTTTAAAGGGGCCCCCTTTAAAAAACCCAACAGCAAAACGAGTTGGGGATGCGACTGGGTCAGTAAATTTTTAAACCCTTTTCCCTTGGGCCTTTTTTTTTCTCCATGTTTTTGTCATATTTTTATATAAATTTCATTGTTTCACTTTTTTGGGTTGAAAATTTTATATCTTTTGTGTTTTGGGTTTTCTATAAGGAAAGGGAACTTTAAAACGTTAATTTCCCGGGGAGTTCCTTTTTTTCGATTTCCCCTTTAAAGCTTTTTCCCTTTTAAATTTATAAAGTGTTTTCAATTTGGATTTTAATTGTCCCCCATTATTTGTGCCCAAAAAACTTTTTTTAAAGGGAATTTGTTTCCTTTTAAATATTGGGCTAACACTTTTATACATTGGGGTTTTAGGGCCCATTTTTGTTTTGGGATTAAGGGCCCGTGATTTCTGGGAAAAGGAAAAACTTAAAAGGGTTCTAAAGGGGAAAAAAGAAAACTAAATAGACAAAAATACATTCCTAAAGAAAAAAAAATTTTAAATAACTTTAATTTTGAAAAAACTCGTTTTTGTCTAGGGGATAATATTTTAGAAGAACAAAAGGCCCCCGGGCTTCCCTTCCTCAGCAGAAACATGAAGTTGGGGCCCGACCTTTGGGGTTTTCTTTTCCTGGGTTTTGCGACTGCATAACCCGAACCCGATTTTTTTCACGAGGGGCGGCTTCCCGCAAAGTAGAAATGGGAGACCCGAGGCCTTTTACACACCCATTTCTGTATATATGTTTAAATTTTGGGGGGGATATAGAATTTTACAGCTCCGCTTAAAAAGGGAAACGACTGTTTGGGACATGTTAAAATTTTCACCAAATGCGTCAGCCCAAATGTTTTTTCCGCCACTAAAAGCAGTGAAAGGGAAAGATCCAACATGGCAAAAATGGTTTCGATATAACAAAATGTTTGGGAAATCGTTTTCAAAACCCCCTAGATTGTGACAGATGGTTACGGATTATCGTTAATATTACTGCACTAAAAAAATATTTTGGTTTTTTTTTTCTTTTCGGGGTTTTTCCTCCCCCACAACCCCTTTAAAAGGGTTTTTAAATTTTCATCACGGAAACTGATGGTTTTTCATGAGGGAAAAGACATCAATTTTAGAAAATGGGTGTCGCAACAGCAGAGGGTGCCATCAAAAATTTTTTTTCTTGGAAAAGTTTAATTTAACAAGTTTTTTACCACCAAACTGGGGGGGAATAAAATTCCTTTTAATAAAAAAGTAAAAATACAAATTTTAACTTTTCTTTTACCCCAGATAACTTTCAAAATTTTTATAAAATCTAATGTTTTCCCCTTAGGCAATTTTTAACCCGAACAATTGGAAAACCAATTTTAAGCTAATTTAGCACTGAATAAATTTGGGAAAAGGGGAAATTCACCCGAAGTCAAACCCCTTTAGGAAACCTCAAAATTTTTGAATTTAATTGGCTTTGTAGTCCCCTTTTTTAAATCCGAAAGGGGCCCGAGGCCCCGGGTTCCCAAAAGTAAAAATAGCCTAAAAATCTTTAGGGGAAAAAATTTAAATCTTTTTTTAAAAAATTTTTTTGGGTTTTTTTAACCAAGGGTTTTCAATTTAAAAAAGGGGTATTTAAACTCCAACAGATAAAAAAAAGGCGCAAAATAAAAAAAGCCCTTTGAATTTTTAGTTTTAAATTTTTCCCTTTGGGTTTTTTACAATTTAAGTGGAAAAAATTTTTTTTATTAAACCCCACTCTTTTTTTTAAATGTTTTTTTTTTTTTTTTTGGGAATTTTTTTTGGTTAAAACATTTTTATAACCACAATTCTGCAACAAAACACACAATCTAGAAAATTTTATTTAAAGGGGGTTGGGCTCCCCACAAAGGGGTTTTAAAGGAAAAGCCTTTAAAGGGAAAATTTTCTGTCACTTCCCCGGTTCATTCCCAAATTTTGGGGATAAGCCTCCCAGCTTGTCCGCAAAGTTGGGGCTTTTTAAAGCTAATTAGATTAATTAGCTTCTCCCAAAATACTGAAAAGGGAATTTTTTCAAAAAAAAAAACCCGAAAACCCCCAAAAGAAAAAAACAGGCTTTTATTTATAAAAACCCCTTTTTTTTCTAGAAAATTCCGGATTTTTTTGATTTTTTAACAAAAAAAGGTATTTTTGTTTATAAAAAAACCAAAATTTTACTTTTTTTTTTTTTTTTTTTATTTTTTTTTCCCAAATTTTTTTAAAACATTTTTTGAACAAAAACCCCTTTTTAAGCAAGGTTTTGGTTTACACTGCATTTGGGGACTTTTGAAGGGGTATTTTCGGATCCCTAAAAAAAGGTATCATGACAGATCCCGCAACCCCCCCATTCATGGGAAATATGAAAAACGAGTCACCCTGTTTTCGATATTAAAACATTCCCCTGTGCTTTAAAAATACGCAGTGCCATGTTATTGTCCAGCCAGAAAGCATTTTTAACCCCAGCCAAAAATGCTCTTGAATTTTAGCTTAATTTTCCCCAAAAAATGGTGTACCTGCTTTGCATTATGTTTATTACATGTTGTAGGCTGGATGTTCCTTATTAGACAAGAAGGTGTAGTTTGGAGGTAAATGGGGTAGTTGGAAGAGGTTTGGCATGAAACATGACAACATGCACCAAAATATTCCCATAAAGTGGGCCAACCAACAAGTTGTGAAAAATTAGATTTTTAGCTAGATGCACCACATTTTTTTGATACAGCAAAAAACCAGGATAAATTTGGGGATGGCTTAGACCCTTCGGGCTGAGTTTATGCTGTTTACATAATACACCGGTTAGTAAACCTGTCAAATATAAAAGCTTTAGGCAAAAAAATCTCTATTTGTTCAGATTTTTGAATAGGGCAAATGTATCCTCTGAGACAATGCTAAACATGTAAATCTAAGTGAAAATATTGTGTTTAATAAATGGGATAGAGTAATCGTAACTTTAACCCATTTATGCTCCATTCTGTGTATATCCACCATAGAGGTGTTTAAGAAGGTATGGAGCAGGATCCCTCCACTATATACCCCGTGGGTACCAGCTGTTAATTACAGGTGGCACCCGCTGTTGGCAGCTAGGATCAGAAATGACTCCAATCACAGCTATTTTACCACTTTGATGCTGTGGTCAATGGAAACATCTGAAAATGGCTGTATCCTCAAGGGTTAACATAACCTGGAAAGTAATGCCATTTGCCGTTTATCCTATTATACAGAGAGCAGTTCACTGGTATTATTAGAAAGGTCAGCAAAACTAGATGGAGTACATAAGTCATTTTTATTTTTAGATACATTGACAGGAGTTAGTAAATGACTCTGCACATGTCATGCAAGCGGCAATGAAACTGCTTCTGTGGTGATGTAGATATTCATGTGATTAAACGTAGCAGGCCTTGTCATTATTATTCAGCAATATGTCTGCACTAAAATATTATTAAAACAAGAATGATGGTTTATACACTCAGAAGTGAATTCATACAACTACCTCTGATAAAGGTGCAGTAGACAGCACCATTGCTACCGCAGACCCTCATGTTAATCATTGATGTCAAAGGAGAAGGTACAGACACCCACCTGGATGCCCTGTGGTTAAACTGTGCTTTTCAATCACATAATGTCATATCCTGTTTTTCCCCAAACTTGTAAACTTCCTCATACTTTATATTGGATAAGTTAATTTTGTTGTCTGGCTTGTAGGAACTAGTTATTTTTCATTGCAAATTAAATTGACCATACAAATAAGACCAAGAAAATAAGCCTTAGCAAAATTTTTCAGGATGCTTGTAGTATAAACCCTACCCCAAAAATAAGTGCCATGTAACATCTTCAGCTGCATTAAGTATGTCCGTTGCAATACACGATGGACGTATTAAATTATACAATGCACACTGTATACAGTATTGGGCTGAGCAGCGTATGTGGTGATGGTTACCTCTTGGGAACAACAGATTTAGTGAGGGTTCAGTGCAGCAAAGCAAGGTCCCTCAAGGTGCTGCAAGTCCATCCCACATACAGAATGTATGTGAACCCAAGCAGCTCTGCCTCAGGTGTTCTGCTTTTACTGTGCTGTCAATGGTGCATGCGCTGTCTGAGTGCCAAAGCTAAGAGCGAGTGCAGCATCCACAGACTGCACATGCTCGTCATGGAAGACACAAAACTGAAGGATGAAAGTTGCAAAAAACAAACAATGTTTGTACATAAAAATAACTAAGCAAATGAAAAGCCCTAATCCGGCCCTTGGAGCAAGCACAATCTAATACCCGGTCTTCGGTTTGGGGAAGACTGTTAGCTGAAAGCCATTCTCTCTGATTCCTCCATTATCATACTTGTTCTGTTTAGCCAAAACAGCATGTAGTTTCAATAGGATGCAGTGTTAGAATGGGGTGCTTAGGACCCACCAGTGGAGCGGATTCTGGGGACCCACTCAACAGCTACTGTACATGAAAAGTAGCCATTGGTCTGCCATGTTTAGGTACCCATTGGGAGGTCCCTTGCTCAGTGATAGGAGCAGTGGAGCACCCGGATGGTTCTTATGCTCATTATCCAGGTAAACAGAATATTAAATGGGTTAACATAGCAGTCAGGTTGGCCATCATTCACATAGTATTATCAGTGGATAATGTTAAAATTGATGGTATTAACAGTGGTGTAGCTAGACCTTTTGACGGCCCGGGCTGTTGATAAATTTGCTGCCCCAATTTACAGACCACATCCCTACTTTTCATGTCATGCCTCTTTGCACTCATAAATTATAATTGTCACTTTTAAAAATATAGCAACCTAAAAACATTTTTAAGTCAAAACTTCAGTGACGGGTGTACATTCACTTTTACAGTCTGGGACACGTGTACTCGGCTACTATACCAGCACCGATATAACCTACAACACCGCCATACAGAGACCATAGTGGTCAGACTCCAGCTCCGGTCGCTGTCACATGACCGTAAATACAGCACTTATCCATCACAGAAGCAAATTAACCGCGGACTTTCAGGGACTCACAGGAGATGTCTTCTCGGAGTTGTTCTCTCTCCTTTTTCTTCTCCATCTGACTTAGACCGCAGTGACAACTTCTCTTGGCCAGAACTCATCCCTGTAGAATTTACCAGGCAAACCTCTTACAATTCTCACTTTTCCAGCACTTTCCTAAAAAATTCCTGCATCTGGAATGGTGCCCCCATTAATTAAGTAGGTAGTAATATTTCCCCCTATTAAATGGGTAGTTTTTATAGACCCACAGTGGGTTTAGTTGTAGATAGGTGTATATAGGCATCCTGTAAGGTAGGCAGTTAGGCATGTATGCCCCTTATAGGTAGAATGGTATATAGCCCCCTGTAGGTATATAACCAGCTGTAGATAGGTAGGTATACAGCCCCCCAGAGGTATGTATATATGTGTGTGTGTGCTTGGTATTGGTAATAGATGTTTTTTCTCATAGTCACTCTACTCTGAACCACATTATCCTTTCTTTGGCCCCTTTAACAATGGTGTTGTGGTCAGTATTTTGTATTTCTTTATGTAAGCCAACACAGTGTCGGCCAAAAACAATGAAAAAGAGAGGCTGGGCCCATATGTTGCCTTTTTCTGTGCTTGACATGCTTTTTAAAAACAAACATCCTCAATATAAATATATATATATATATAATATATATATACTTTGATTACGTGTCTTTGCAAATTTCTATAAAATGCAAGTTTTTGATGCGGTTCAAAAATACAACAAAAAAAGCACCATGTGAACCCCACCTTAAAATAAATGCATTTTTGTTACTTGGGGTGCTTTCACACAGTGTTGTTTTTGGTGCATTTTTTATGCTTTTTTTTTTTTTTTTTTGGATGCGTTTTTGTGCAGAAATGCACAGCAATTAATGCTGTATATTTCTGCACCAAAAATCCCCTGCATCTCACATTAACGCAGCTGCATGTAATATACTTAATGCTTATATACGCTTATATGCATATACGATTATAGCCTATATATATATATATATATATATATAGCCTCTTCCCTCACCAAGCTACTAGCTTCGGGATTTAGTGTCTGGCATGAATGGTGTGACGTCATCATGTCACCTACACTGGGACATTGCTCCTGGCATCTAAGCTTTCGACTTAGGAGATAGAGGTGCAGAATAACATCACTGTATTCAGTCTGTGATGCAGGGAGCCAATGACTATCAGCTCCCTGCACTGCAAACTGGATTCAGCGATAATTCCGCCATAATTCTCAACTGCATGCACTCCCCTGAGGGCACGCATGCAGTTAGAAAGATGCTTCAGGGGACAAGTGCTGATATACAAGGTGGGAAATTTCTGAAGTAATTTACACCCCTGACTTACAATGGTGTAAATTAAGCCAGAAATCTTCTCCAGGTCCCAGGTGGCATGCATTATATTTATTTTATGTTTTTTAATGACCAGCATGAAGACAGCAAAACGTGTCAAATTTAATACATTTGGCGCATCTTACTTCTATGCACTGCTTAAGACAATTTCTTATTTCACACCAGTATTAATGCACTTTTCCCATAGCACCAAACAGGAGATATGTCTGTTATTTCAGTATTCTCTCCCATTGGTGTACTTTTTCACTCGCAAATATACAGGAAAGTTGACAAATTTCTTGTGCATGCGGCTGTGATCAATCCATGTTGTATCAATACCCATTTTTCTCTTTTCGACTAAACAAGAAGCTAAACAACAGTTTTAAATTAACACTATTTTACCACCGCAGTCTATAAAGCCAAAGAATTGTGAACGGATACTAATGAAAGCTCTCACTTTATTTTTTAAAATAATTGAGTAGTTGCCATTGCCTTTTGTTTAGAACATCAGTTTGCAATATTACAGGTTCGTGAGATCAGTCCCCACAGATTCAGTGTAATTATTGGGAGTCTAAGCTGCTGTACCCTTAGTCAGAATGTTGAATTGTATCTGATTAAGATGTTTTATGGGTCACAATTTTTGGGTCCAAAACATTTTGGATGGGGGAATCCTTAGATTACATAATTGTTTGTTACTACTGCCCAATTTCTAAACCTTTTATTAGATGCAAACTTATTCAGTTAGAAGTCTAGTGCCTACAAAAAAGTAATCAATCAAAGCTATGTCAAAGATAAGGTCATCACATAGACAGGCACCTACTAAAAAAACATATGGGCTGGACTAAATATAAAGAGTTCACAGATCATAACTCGCATAGTACCAAATCCATATATGGTTCATATTAAGGTTTTAATGTGTACTGTACTTCACGGGGTCTTGCTTCCACAATTATAGTTGTTTTTTTTGGGTTTTTTTTAAAAATGTCCCGGATAGAATCCAGGTTCTCATTCTTAGCCCAATTCTCCCTGGGCCACAATATGAAGGTGAACCAACACGATGGTTTGTAAAGGGAGGAGGGGAAGAATAGGTGAAATGATTTAAAAAAAAATATATATATATATATATAATGATCTCTACTCTATTCCCAATTGAGGCCCTACTTAACCGGCTGAGGTACCACCCCGTAAACTATAAAGAGACTCTTCCTTGGAAAAAAAAACTTCCTCCACAGTTATCAGTTGGTTCTTAAGGGGACTGGAGTAATAATAATTAAAAATAAAATTCCAATAAAAATATAATTTAAAGAAAAAAATAGTACCAGTGTGTTATAAAGTAACACAACTGAAGTCACCTTATCTTGGCATATTCTGGTTGGTTAATTACTTGTTTGTGGGCACTAAATTTTTTTTTTTTTTTTTTTTTTTTTTGGGTTTGTAATAAATGCTATGTTTGAGCCTGTTTTCTCAGTGATATTTATGTAGAATTGTTGGGCCAGCTGTGTGTATTTTTAAGTGAGTTTTTTTTTTAATTTTATTTGGTAATAAACACAGTAAGAAGATGTTCCAGATTTTTCACAGGGAACACAAGAATTTGACTGAATTCATGACTACAATTTAGTCTGTTGGGTTTTCGATGTGATGTCCAAAGTTTTACCAGAAAAAATAGCGCAGATGCATTTTCAACTAAAAAGTGATGCAAACAGAAGCAAAAGTATCTACTGTTTTGTTTTTTAACAGATTTGCTGTACAAATCCATAAAAAAACAGACTGCACTTCCATTTGCATCAGTTAATTGTCTGGTTTTAGCTGTAGATTTGTTCTACATTTGGCTTTAAAGTAAAAAATAGACAGATGTGAGCCAGGCCTAACAAGAAACCTACCCTAGGGCTAGGTTCACATGTGCATTGGAGGCTATTTAAAAAAAAATTATTGAAAATAGCACAGCATACAGCTCTATTTTTTTCCATTAAAATGATGGCCACCATGAAAGAAACCCAATGGACCCCATTGTAGTCAGTGTGGTTCATCAGGCCCTGTTGGCATCTGTCATTTAGCCTCTGCAATGGAGGTTCCTAATATTTTATTTATTTTACTTCTCTATACCCGATCAGCAAAGACTGAGCCAATCCTATGGACTCAGGCTTCCCAGTCTGTTCTCTCCCAGGAACCTATGTGAACTGTCTGTGGACTAGCTTAGATGGCCACTGAGACAAGAAGTGAAGTTAATTGATTTACAGATAGACATGAAGACATCAATTGGTACAAAACAAAGCAGCATGCAGGACGGGGATTACAGTCCTATAACATGATTGTGGTCATGTAGTACAGCATGGTTTAATAATAATACTGTCATGCTGTGAAACATTGTGCTTGGTATTGGTAATAGATGTTTTTTCTCATAGTCACTCTACTCTGAACCACATTATCCTTTCTTTGGCCCCTTTAACAATGGTGTTGTGGTCAGTATTTTGTATTTCTTTATGTAAGCCAACACAAAGTGTCGGCCAAAAACAATGAAAAAGAGAGGCTGGGCCCATATGTTGCCTTTTTCTGTGCTTGACATGCTTTTTAAAAACAAACATCCTCAAAATAAATATATATATAATATTATAATATATTAATATATATATATATATATTATAATATACTTGATACGTGTCTTTGCAAATTTCTATAAAATGCAAAGTTTTTGATGCGGTTCAAAAATACAACAAAAAAAGCACCATGTGAACCCCACCTTAAAATAAATGCATTTTTGTTACTTGGGGTGCTTTCACACAGTGTTTTTGGTGCATTTTTTTATGTTTTTTTTTTTTTTTTGGATGCTTTTTTGTGCAGAAATGCACAGCAATTAATGCTGTATATTTCTGCACCAAAAATGCATCCAAAATGCACCTGCCTGTGAAAGGACCCTTAAGGGCCGTTCACACGGCTTATTGCAGGGATGGATTGCAGCTGTATTGCGCTGCAATATGGCTGGAATCCCTCCCAGCCATTACGGTAATCCATAGTTCTCATAGAGAACTATGGATTACGTCTCCGCTCGGCGAATCTGCCGGGCGAGGAGAAAGTGACGTTCATTATCCCACGAGATACACGCCGTGGATAATGAAAGTCTATGGGGCCGGCGGGCAGCGCCCCTGCCCCCGCCCCGCCTCTTACTCAAGCCGTAATTGCGAGCGAAATCCATCCCGCAATTACGGCTTGAATAAGCCGTGTGAACCGGCCCTATTGGTCACAAGTCACTCTGCAAAATGTGGCGAAGCGTGGGTTAACGCAGGGTTTTTATATAGAATATTTTACATCAGTGTTTGTCGGCAACAGGGAATAAAACCTACACTGAGAAAAGATGTAATGGAAAAGCTTGTACCTTTTCTGTGTTTTGGGGCCAAATAATGATGCAAAATACATGTCCTATAATAATGTGCGTGTAAACCCAGACTTAAACAGAAGAACAGGTGTAAAAATGTCACTTATGAATTTTTAATGACTATGCTTCTGGTAACATTGAAGCAGTGTGTTTTTTTTTCCTTAAACACCAAAAAAAAAAGCATTCAGTAAAAAAAAGCATAAAACACATTGAAACGCGTATAAAAACATATTGTGTTTAACTCAAATTGACAAATCTTTTACCTTGGAGTTCCAAATTTGACTCTGGTATACAATCTACAGTATGCATTTTTGATGTGTTGAAGAATGCAAGACCAGTCAATGTCTGGACCCAACCTATGATGCCACGTGAAAGCGGCTTTTCATAATTAAAGGGGTGTTGCTTTCTCCTACACTGATGGCATATCAAAAGGGGTGAGGTGTCTCCCTAGGGAGAAGCACCATGTCGGTGTATGGAGACATAATGCCTTTATGTTACACTAAATTTAAATATTCTAAATGGCTTTTAGGAAAAGAGCTGAATCTCTTCGGTGCCCTTTATTGGATGTAGCATTTCTGAAGTCAAAATGGACTATTTTGCACTGATGAGCCTCAAACACCCCAAAACAGCTGTATGCAGATGAACAAATTGCTTCAATCCCTTTCACATTGCAAGGCTTAGGAGGTCAGATGTGACTTGAGGATTGCTACATTCAATAGAGGGCGCTGAAGTTTTCCAGCTCTTTTCCCATAACCGTTTAAAATTTAAATTTAGTGGAGCATAAAGGCGTTAAGCCCATTTTTTTTTTATTTTTTTTTTGTCACCTAGGTATTTCAGATTGGAGTTAATTATAAAATGTTCATTTTTGAAACCCTACATACATTTTTACTGCATGTGGCTTTTAAATGCACTAAAAGCATATAATCCCAGTTTCAATGTTACCAAAAACATGGCCTTTAGGCTGGGTTCTGAGATTGTTTAACTGGATCAAAAAATGCAATCAATTAATTGCATGCGTTGTTTTTGTTTCTTTTTTTTAATTAATGCAGGCAGTTTTGTACCGAACTTTGATTTGAAACACTGTTGAAATTCGAGTCCATTAAAAAAACTGCATGGATTTTTTAATTTGCTCGTATTTTTGCTGCATTTTCATTGCGGTTTCAATTGCAATGTGAAAACTCGCCATTACGGTATGTTCACACGACGTATTTGCAGCATGTAACTGCACTGCAACGTGTCCGAAGTATGCCCAGCAAATACTGCTATTATAACCTGACCTATACCCCGGCGCATGGTACGTGTCTGTAAAAGTGTCATAGCCAGCACGTACTTTGAACAGCAGGTCCAGTGCGCCACGCACTGATACATGCTGCAGTAAGCTGAGTCACCATACCCTTACTTGCGTTCAAGTGACATTGTTCACACCTGTTCTTTCCTTCTTAGTTGTGCTTCGCACAATGACTGGTGATCATGAATAACAGATTTCTGCAAACCAGCATATTGCTAACCAGTGCTCTTTGTTATTTTGGCTCTTTTATTTCCCACATATAGGAGCGTGCTTGTGATTATTCGTGCACATGTAAATCCTTTATTTGCATGCTAGCTGTGCAACAGAAATATTCATTAGGAAGTAAAATGAATGCAATCATTTTCCAAGCCTCTGGTTTGAATAACAATAAAGGGAAACTTCTTTGTGGCAGAAAGTGTCTTCATTTGATGCTTCACAAACCGTATGTTAGAGATAAAGGATAGTTGGCGTGCAGAAGCCTACAAATGAAAGGCTTGGAGGCCATTCAGGTGTGTCATATGGTCCGACAGCACTGCGAAAGCATGAGATAACCAAAAAGAGTATCTGGTTTACTCAGCCATGTGTTGATTTTCCGTTTAACAAATTGTATTTTCTGCTGACTAAAAGAGTGCTCCTCCTGTACCTAGAACCACTAACTGAAACAAAATAGCTGTCATTAAGTAATTGAATTTCTGACCTGGATTCAATTTCCTGAAATTCTACTCTCTATCACCTTTAAAGTTGCTGTTCAGACACCACTGGCCATCTTACAGCGTCAGTTGAATAATTTATGTTAGAAGATCCCTCACAGAATGTAGTAGCTGAACCAGGTAAAGTGTCTTCACGTTTCATTCAAAGAAAGCAACTAATCCACCTAATACATCCATTTACATTTATTAGATTACAAATATAGTTGCCAAATTTACCCCATCTGGGTGATGCTTGGTGCCAAATCGATATTCTTTAAAAAGATGGTTTTTTGCTTAGAATAGAATCCATGAACAGTACGCATACCATACCAATTTACTACTAATTACATCTATAAGTATGGTTACTCTGAACTGGCTGATTGCGCTATAGTAGAATTGGAGGGGCTACTCCCAGGTAGTTACTATAACCGGGTAGGAATACATGGAGTGTTTACAGTGCGCCTGTGATGTGACCAAAAGCACTGTGGTACCCTCCAGTAGGGGTTTTCAATTGGCTGCATGGATATGCAGGTGAACACCCACAAACAGCGCAGGCATTAACTCTCAATTTTAATTTGTGTTCTTTGCTATTTAAAGGGGTTGTACGGTTCAAATAGTATGCTAATGGTGCCAAATAATAAATTCTCCTTTCTTCTCACCTCCGTTCACTTCTGAACGTTGATGTAAGGAAGAAGCACGTGACCTCTGCAGGCAATAAACGGCTGCAGTGATGGCGCCCTGTTTGGAAGAGAATGGAAGATGAACAGAAGCCTGGGGAGACCCAGCACTGGTTCAGAGGAGTGGAGGAAGGTGAGTATAGTGAAGGGGCAGGGGAATGAATTGTATTGGACACTATTAGCCCATTATTTTATCTGAAGTAGGCAACCCTTTGGCTGCGTTGTTTTGCGAGCGTTAATCTTTAAAATCACACACCCGATGATTAAGCTAATTGACAACCCATGTTGCAGGGTGCCGCAGTGGTTCTCATCCATGTCAGAGTCAAGCCCACAATTGTAGTTTGGCATGCAATAGCAACATACTGGGATCTTATCAGATTGAAAAAACCCTTTAGCCTGTCTTTTACACACAGGCTTTTTATATGTAACTGCACACCAGGACATGTACGTTAAACGGAATCTGTTACCCAGAGGTGGCATGGGCTACAGCACTATTAAATACTTTATTTATACAGACATATACAAGCTAAATGTAGGTAAAGGACACGTGTAATCCTATGGACACGTTTAGTGCGCAGGTCAGGAGCAGTATGCTTCTTACAACATCTGGTAACCTCTGCAACTTTCCCTGTGTCCTCCATTAGTGTCCTTTTACAGAAAGTGTCTTGTATTTATATATAGTACATTTATGACTACACACTGTTTAATTTAACCCCTTCCCAGGATTGGATATACCAATACATCCATTACGGGAAAATGTTCCCACAAATGGACATATGGGTAAGTCTAGGAGATCGTGCAGGCTCACAAGCAGAGCCCACATGATTGTCGCATGGAACCAGCTTGATATTACAGCTGATTTCATGCGCTATCGGCGGTCATTTGCGACTGCTGGGTGACTATGGCTTCCATAGCAACCCGGGAGCCTAGGGCTGGGTTCATCTGTTGCTTGCCATAAATTTGTGGCTTGCAAACACGTTGGTAGCACTGTTGGAAAATGTGTTTGCAAGCGTGTAATTTTAACATAGTAAATGCCTCGCAATAGTCCAAGGCACATCTGCCTCCTATACTTATTCAGTGACGTGTATGCCTTCAAAGAATTGATATGTCACTTCTTTGTAGACGCCCGCAAAACGAATATCGTAAAGTACGCAGGATGTATTGATCTCTATGGGTACTGTATTTGTATAAGTTTTAAACACATCCCATGGTTTCCTTTTGGGATGCGTAAAACCTTTACATGCGTAAAACGGATCAAGAAATGACATGTTACTTCGTTGTACACGTGTGCAAAACGCAATGCAAAATTGTGTGAACGACGGTACGTATTTTACATTTTAAGTCAATGAGATCTGACTGGAACATTAAGTGCAGATTTTGGTATGTAATACATGTATTGAATACGCCGTGTGAACATATCCTTATACCGCACAGTGAACGCTGCAAAAATGGAACCCAAAAAACAGTGGTGGAATTGCTGGTTTTGTTTTTCCAATTTCACTAAGGGTGCTTTCAGACGGTGCGTTTTTTCAATGTGTTTTTTTGCAGGAAGGCACAGCAATTAATGCTGTACATTGCTGCACAAAAATCGTGGTAATTACCGCGATTTTACCACGAACTTACCGCAATTTTTACCACGATTTTTGTGCAGCAATGTACAGCATTAATTGCTGTGAATTCCTGCCCAAAAATGCATTGAAAAACGCATAAAAAATGCACCAAAAACGCACCCTGAAAAAAAACCTGTGAAATGCCTCTGGATGCAAAATTCACACTATACACACACCTGATACTCGCCAAAAATCTAATAGCCCTCCCTCCCTTGTATGTCCTGCCAGGTGCCCAAACAGCAGCTTAAATCCACATATAGGGTATTGCCATACTTGGAAGAAATTGCGTAACACTTTTTGGGGTTCTTTTTTCCCCCCCCAAATATTGCTTGTGAACATGGAACCTTTTCACTTTTCACAGCATAACTGTTTGGTCAATATACTTACTACAACCCTGGATATATTTCTTGAGCTTTGTAGTTTCCCAAATTAGGAGTGTTTATTTTTAGTACCTTTTGGGTGTCTGCAAACCTGTAATAGCTCCTAAAGAGCATCCAAATGAAAAGGAGACCCCAAAATCCAGTAGGTGCGCCTCCTATTCTGAGTTTTGTTGTTGCGTAAAATAGCGCATTAGGGCCATAAATAGGATATCGCTAAAAAAAAATGAGACTTGAAGGAAATACTATAGTGTTTCATTTTCCTGGTAACATCTAATGTGTTCCAGTGAATAATGAAACCTGCAAAAAAGTGAAATTTTTAAATTTCACCTCCAAAACTGCATTTAGGTAGCTTATTAACCCTCTAGGTGTTTCACAGGAATTAAAACAAAATTGAATACATTAAGGGGTGCATTTTCTTAGGTGGAGTCATTTATAGGGATATCTACATACAGGCCCCTCAAAGCCACATCAGAACTGGACTGGTCCCTAAAAAAAAAAATTGTTGCTAATTTTCTTGAAAATGTGAGAAATGGCTACTAAATCTATAAGCCCCCTCATGTAGTAAAAAATAGACATTTTAAAAAAATTATGCTAACATGAATAAGACATATGGCAGATTATAGTTCTAAACTATTTTGTGTGGTATAACTGTCTTTTGAGCTTTGAAAATGGCAATTTTAAAAACATGTATGCAACACTGATATTTTTCACAAATAACAAGGATTGTATAGATCAAAATTTCTAAATAACTTAAAGCACAATGTGTCTGTTACAAGAAAACAAAATATCTGTATTTTGCCACATAATATGACACCTGTCAGATTTCAAAAATGGGGTTGATCCTATGTAAATGTTTCCTTCTGTGGGGGACCTGTTGGTAGATCTGGGTAAATGTCTACTTTCCCTCTAGGTAAACTCAGCCCTGCATGCACATATAGTACGTTATTCCCGTGGTACTGCTGCTAAAAAGTATGCCCTGCAAATACAGTGAAATCATAGCACTCATTGAGTGCTATGATTTTCAGACCTATTCCCCCTGCTTTTTTTTCTAACACAAACCTTCCAATTGTCACACCAGTTCCCCAACCCAAGTGATATTATACAGTACTGTATGACTGCATTTTTAGCTTTCATGTTGCAACACCTGGACCTCCCATGGTTCAGCTCAATGAAACCTTTCTCCCCATAGAATTGCATGATGAACTAAGTTTGGTTCACAGCCATAGCATCATGTAAGTATTGTAGCCATACATAGTCCACACTTCTCCCCCTGGACATCGTATAGATGAATCAAATCCAGAGAGACTTTTAAACTTCTTTAAAGAATGAGATAATTTTTAGTATTAGCCAAACTGCAGCCCATCATCCAGAATTGTTTTCTACGGGTTTTTTTTTTGTATTTTAAAGCTTGTTTTGTTTTATGAGTTTTATCATTTCTTTGATAAACTTTATTGTACCTATACAGTTAAACATTCAGTTTATATCTTTTTTTAGATTGCCATAATAAATACAAAAACAGTACTACCAGCGCTTTGTTTCCCCCACTGTAATAAATACATGTATATGGGTTGTTACGAGTATGGAGATGCTAAATATGTCGGTTCGGTTTTTTATTTGTATTTAATAAAAACCATTTTAAAAACAAATCATGTTTGCTGTTTTTAATTTTCAGCTCTAATTTGTTGTAACTCCTAGTAATTGTGAACAGTCCTGGGGTCCTTTGCTAGGTTCTTAGCTGTGAGTATAGAATTATCAACCCAAATAATGCAATGCCTCGGTCACTAAAATATATGATAGGGGAAGCCTACTCACTTAACATTAATCCTAGTGCTTTAGGGCTTAAACACCTGGGTTTAGGGTTTCCTCTGATCACTCTAATTAGTGTAGTAGGACAGCTGTCAATTAAAACTGCCCTTCTGCTGGTGGTTTCACATGTATCCTCCAGTGTAGGATTTGCCTTTTGCTGCCATTGCCACCAATAAATTTAAAATGGGTGTTTGCAAAATTTTGATGAGAGGAAGTTAATGGGCAGAGTTTTATGTACATGTCCACCACCATCGGTACCCCAACCATATTGCCAGCTATAGTCACTAAATTACTGTTGATGTACTTCTAGCAGATCCCTATCAAAGTGCCAGCTGCAGTGCCTTAGTGCCCCAAATACCTACAACCACAGAACAATATATTCTGCTCTATGTAGGGGAAGCATATAACAGATCCTTGTGTGCCTTTTATTTATATATATATATATATATATATATATATATATATATATATATATTATATGACAAATGAATGCGTGGCATAAAATAATTATAAGTCTGGTGTGTTCATGAAAGGAGCAATTTCCCCTGCCTCTCCCCATATTAATGAATATAGAGATGCACAGAGGGGCCTTGTAGACCTCTATGTGGTTTATTTATGGCTTGTGTGTTAAGACCTAATAATCACATTTGCAGGTTTCAATAGTGGCAGTTCTAGGAACCCCACCTCAAATTGCTGCTGTTAGAAAATTGCTCTCCATATGATGGTAAAAACTGAATATATAAACACTGCAGCATTGGCGTGCCTCCCTGTCACACCTCTCGAGCTAGCAATGATCTTTGAAATGACTGAAAAATAAAATGTAAGTGAATAGATTTTATTCGTGTTCTTCATGGCAATTTTCCCATGCTGTATAATGAAGAGGTTTAATATACTGCCGTTTTGAACAAAATGTAGGAGGCAGCACATAGATGTTTAGAGGGCATGATTCCTTTGGGTGTACAATTAAGTTGCTGGTGTTTCAGCTGAATGCTCCTATTAAGCCATGGCTAACAAATAATGCCACATTTAAACACAAGGGGTCCTGCTAGCTCAATTCATATGCTGTAATTGTGCTGGGAAAATACAGGAGATCAGACTTTAATAATTTTAATAAGTTGTTACATTAATTATATTCTTTAAAAAGGTCTTCCCTAGCTTTGGTCAACATTGATACTCTTAGGAATCACAGTTGTGGAAACCATGCATTTCTTATATCCGCAGAACAGTTTGTTATGCACATTCTGTACTTCTGTGGTAAACTACATAGCCACATTGTCCAAGTATCTTAACCAGCATTATAAATAGATATTGTCTAACACCATGAGCTGCAATTAGCAGTGGATGGTCATGATGAATGTTGTGCATCTTACATCAGGTTACCTATACTTAGGAGTAATAATGGCTATAAAATCCGCCAATAACAAACCTAGCATCTATAATACATTTTTATAATCTGGTAAATGATTTATTCTCATATTAGTCATTATGTCCATAATATATGCCTTGAATATCTGATAGGCAGGAGTCAGCCTCCTGTGATTTACACCTTTCTCCAAGACCAGGGGTCTCCTAACCAGGGCTGTGGAGTAGGCAAGCCAAAGCCCCGACTCCTCAGTTTCCCAAACCTCCGACTCAGACTCCCGACTCCCTAATAAATCACGCATGTTTAAGTGTTGACTTTAGTAAATTGGGCACATCAGGCTGTTGCCCAACGTTTGGTACAATAAACAAGCTCTTTAGGTAGTACAGCCCCTGACAAGCAAAATGGTAACAATGTTTTGATCTTTTGAACACTTGTGGGTAGAGTTTAAGAAAAAGCTGTATTTGTATCCAAGTCCAGTCTGCACCAACATTGGGAATGTGTAGAAGAGACCTGGGATCAGATTTTGGTCAAGCTATGCATATATCTGATCCAGAGCCCAGAAGGATTCAGGCAAAGCTGAAAGTCAAAGGTGGATTTACCAAATACTAACAAAATACAAATTAACATTTGGATTTTTAGGAGCAAAACAGTAACAAAGCAGTTACAGGAAAGAATCTGCAGATCTAAGCAGATGCTAAATACTTGCAAGTCAAATTTATGTATAAGATGTAAGATGACTGTATATAAAATTACAGTAGCCTCATGTACAAAGCTATAGTGGATGGAGAGATATGGAGCCTGAAAGTCACAAGTTCAAAACAGTTACCATTTTGCTTGTCAGTGTAAAATAGATTTATTGGATATGACTTTAGAACACAAAAAAATTGTAAATATGCAAAACACTGCAGGAACATTTGTGGAGTCTCTGAATTTGTTCTGAGAAATAGTATTGCCTTCATCAGATCCTGCATACATGACCTCGCATCTGATCTCATTATTTCCAGGCTAGAGAACGGCCTCTCTACACTACTTGGGATGGGGGCAAAGTGGTGACCACAGGGGCAACATCTCTAACAATGTCAGGGTATAAAGGAATTGCCTCAGCCACAGTCAGTTTTGATGAATGGTTGAACTCTTCTACTTATTTGAAAGCAGGTGAAAATTTTTGCTGAAATCTGTTTGCGATGGGAGCAGAATCTTTTTTCCCCCCTGGGGCAGTGCTTTGCCTGCTCCATGTCATCAATTACACTCCTCATGTGCTGAGGCTGAAGATATGGGAGTAGTAGCACTGGCCGGACCCAATGCCTCTTGCTCTTTTCATCGAACTAACTGGACCAACTAATTATATATTTTGGGAGTCTGTCTCTTTTATGACGACTCCGACTCCTGCAAAATAGGCATCGACTCCGACTCCACAGCCCTGCTCCTAACACCTATCCTACCATTGAAGTACCCTTTCTGAATGGAGAGGTGGCAGCACATGGGTCCAGATTTGTTCAGCTGTATACAGAATGCCCAAAACAATGAATGGGGAGAACTACACAAAGGTGGCCACACCTCCATTCACAGCAACCGTTTCAACCAGTGGGATACTGGTCAAGGGACCGCAGTTCTTAAATGGGTTTTGCTACAATCTCATTTCATACCTCCTGACTTCAGCTCTGTGTGCTCAGAAGCAGGCGTGTTTGATTTGTTTGAATTGCATATCATGTGACCCAGCAGGATGACATCACCATGCTTTTCCTCTGTAGTCAAAGAAAGTTCTGTTTATGTGTAAAACTGTAAGTAGCTACATTGTAGCTCAGAAGTAAAACTTTTGCCTCTGGCCCAAGGTTCCTAGGTTCAAATCCCTGCAGGAACCAAGTCTGTGGATTTTATTTCTCTTTATCAATGCACAGACCTCATTGAGGTTTCTTTTTTAATTTATTTGCACTGTTTGACTAATTACTAAGGAGTACAGAGAACAGGAGTAGAATGACAGCACCTGGGGTTTGAACACTCAGTAGCTGCCTGAGAGGAGAGGTGATGTCTGACCAGGACTGAGAAGCTCTCAGCCCTGTTCGTATCCCCTGGAGATGAGATGTAAACAATGCATCACTAAAGAAGCAGCTAAGATGAAAAACGATCCAGAATTTTTAATAATGACGAATGGTGAAAATAGTTTATTTAATTTACAGATTTCCCACGTCAATTTTACTTCATGGCAAAACCCCTTTAAGGTAGATGCAGGTGCCTGATGTGAGACCACATCTTACAAATAACCTTTGGATATGCCATAAATATCCAAAATGGGATTACCACTGTACCGTTTTTTTCAATTACTTTTCCTTTTTTTTTTTTTCTTCTCATTGGTCTGTGACATCTCGACATTATCTCATAGCAGGATAGTGGCTGGTGACTGATTTTAAAGTGATTTGTTCATGCCAGAAGGTAAACACTGAGGACTGGAGAAGGTAAGTCAGCAAATAGTGACACCTAACCTACCGCTTTTTAATTTGTATATTGTATCAAAAGTATTTAGTCTCTTTCGACTTTTTATGGTTGATCACTGAATCACCGTGAATTTAATTTGTCTCCTGACAAGACTCTTGCATAACTATTTTATCTAATTATTACTTTGATCTTAAACTACTGACAATTAGTTGTCTCTAAATATTACATATTAATCAAATGGAAATCAATGTTTCACTTATACACAGGATTATCTTAACAGCATTATTGGCTGTGTACTGGCCTCCCCAGACAGTCACTCACAGGAATAAATATATATATTTTTTTAACTAACCTAAACTTATAACCTACAGCACTGCTGTATGGAGACTACATAGTGATCAAACACCAGCTTAGGTCGCCATCACATGAGCACGAATACAGCGCTAATCCAACACAGAAGTAAAATAACCCTGAATCATTCACTTTTCCTTTTTTCTTTTTCATCCAACTCAGACCTCCATGACAACATCTCTCAGCCACAACTCATCCCTGTAAAATTTACCACGGAAACTTTTTTTTTTTTTTTACCCAAACACTTTTCTAGAACTTCCCTACCAATTCCTACATCTATTATGGGTGCCCCCGCTCCCATTAAGTAAGTAGGTAGTAATGTTACCCACCATTAAGTAGGTAGATATATAGGCCCACTGTAGGTAGATAAGTAGGTATACAGCCCTGTGTACATGGTAGGTATACCGCCCCCTGTAGATGGGTATATAGCCCTTTCAGGGCTATACACCTGTAAGGGTATGTTCACAATGCATTTTGGGGTGCGTACTGTATGCACCGCAATATGCCATGTGTTTTAGAAGTACACGTTGTCCAGCACATACTCTTAAAGTATTACTTTTACTTGCACTATCAGCGGCGCACAAGCGCCGCAAAGAAGTGACATGTCGCTACTCTCCCTCGGTGTACAATACTATTGTATTGCACACAGGGGGAGACGAGGGTAATTCAACAGGTGAGTGGAGCCTTATGGATATGCCAGCTTACATGATGAGGGCTTTGTTTTTTTTGTTTTTTGCATATAGATTAAAAGTAGGGTACAAATTTAGTGTACATTAACCAGTTTCTGACCAGGCTGTTAACCCTCCTTCCTGACCAGGCACATTTTCCTCTTCAAAATACATTTAGGTTTTGGTTTTTTTGTTACATTGTTTTACATAGTGTCCCCCCGTGAGGTCAGGAAAATACTTTTGGGGCGGCAATATATAATATATTTTATATATATATATATAATATATATATATATTTTATATATATATATATATATATATATATATATACACACACTGGACAAGAAGGGATACCACAGCATGTTGATGCACAATGCAATACCCTCTGGTATGGACCTAGTTAATCTTACATATTACATATGTTCATAATATGTTCATATTACAGCAAGATAATGATCCAAAACATACTTCTCGGCTTTATCAAAACTACCTAAGTAGACAAGGACTTTAAACGTGCCTAAATATTGAAATGTGTCATTTTAAGATACAAGGCAAGACAATCAGAACTCAATAATCCGCTTCCACCCAAAATTCTTAAATATAAATTTCAAATGAAGTGTGAAATTGGTGAGGCATTTTATTTATTACAGAATTAAACTGTCATATATCTGGTCATGAAAAACAAGTTAAGGCTAGGAGGGGACTAGAGTTAGCCTAAACTTGGTTATTTTATTATAATAGTCAAAACAAGTTCTTAGCACCTGCACTGTAATTGCTATGCTATACTACCATGCTATAAACTGTGTACAGAGACAGTTATTTCTTAAACTGCCTTGACAGTTTATACAATTTTTATAGTGCCAGATCAGTAGGCATGTTCCAGTTCACTCCAATCTCTGTAGCTATGCTAGGTATGTACCAAACAAGCCTGATTAAACTCCCTGCCTTCTAGGACAACATTAGACTGAATAATAAAGTTATTTGTCTTATGAATAGTGTAGATTGTGTCCACGTTTTTCAGAGCTGCAAAGGTATAGTCATGCGTAACATGTGTTGTATTATGTAGCATTGCTATAATTCCTCATGGGATTGTATGGACGAAGTATTACAGTCCAAGTACCTCTGCGCAGTATGTTAATAAGGACTGAGACCCATTTGTCTCTTCATTGGACTTCTTCCTCTTCACCACGTTAATTCCTCTAACATTAGATTAATTCCCTCCACTCCAACAGATCAGTTGCTTTCCTTTGCATCAAGCTGGTTCTCTTAAAGGGGTTGTCTCACTACAAGGATTGCTTTTTATGTTAAAGATCTTGCAAAAACAAGACCCTTTGCAATATATGTCCATTGACCATATCCTACCTATTCTGAGATATCTCCTCTTGTATGGGCTGCATCAGCTTCTCTGGTCGCTATAGCTACAGACCTGTTCAATCTTTCATGATAGGCAGCCAGCACTGGTTGCTATAGCTACAGACCTGGCTTCTACTGCAGCCTAGTAGAGGCCAGTAAACACACCCCTGAATTCAAAATGAAACCAAGACAATAGGACTAAGGTAAGATGAATCAATGTAGTGAGAGCACCTTTTTAATTATCAGAAGGATTCTTCTTCTCGGGGTCGCACTTTTTTGCCTCAATCTAAATTTTTTTTTTTTTGCCCATCAATTCTAGGTGGGTTATTCAGTGACATTTATAGGTTAAAATGGAATTTACCAGAGGGGTAACTGTAGGGGCTGCAAAGGTAGCAGTCATCTGGGGGAGCCCAAAGACCCTCTTGCCCCATAAGAAAATACCAGTATTATAAATGACACATGATAGCTGGGGGGCCTCATTTTACTGTTTGAATATGGGACCAGGAGCTTCAGTTTACTCCTCTGACATTTGCTTTGAGAGTTAAATGAGAAGTTTATGTAACCTTTCATTGTGCAGTGCATTTAAACTTTGTTCCCGGAAAAATGTATCTCTGACAGACATAACAAAGAAGCCCATAATTATGAGGATTAGATGAATAATCAAAATAATTCAGGCTATCAAATTTATAGAAAGTGTTAACAGGTCTGTCATGTTGCAGTATTGTCTAGACAATAACAAATGGAAAAAAGTAGTTTTCTGAGTAGAAGACGAATGGGCATAAATATATTGTGTACTGTATTGTGAAATTAGTTTCTGCAAAATATAAGGAATAAAATATACTCTCATATTCTTAATGCAACAACCTGTGTATGGCCGCTAAACATCCATAGCATATTCCCTATTATATTAAACGGTAGACAACCTCCTGGGAGATCACCGATAAAATGCTGATCTAGAATATGGAAAGCTGGTTATTGCTCATCATTTTTCTGAATTTAGTTTTGTGAAATTTGAGAAATTCCAAATTTTAAAGCCATATTCTAAAAGCAAATGCTTTCATAAAAGTCTAGATTAAATTAACTGTAAAGTAAATGTGATAATTTGCTGACAATGTTTGTATATAATAGAATTCCTAAAGCTCTCTATTTTTTCCTTGTTGGTTGTGATATATGCAACATTTTGCTACTGCTTTTGTATGTGGTTAAGATTTGAGGAAATGTATTGTTTAAGGACACAAATCAAATGTTACTTTTTAGTGTCTTCTCTAGAGTACTTCGATGACTTCAGTAGGTGAATTTTGTCGATTTTAAAAACAAACCTATATTAGACCTCCTTAAGACTTACAATCTGTCGCTCTTTATTTTTTGTGTGCCAGAAAAAGCACATAAAAAATTGCATGCATTCTTACAAACGGTTTTTAATGTCCTTTTTTACTTTCAAAATTGTGTGTTGAGGGACATGCATTTTTTTTCAAACCTCTGATGCAGTTTTCCCTTCACAAATCATTTGATATATGATTTGTAATGTGGAAAAACGGACCTAATCAAATGCAGAAAAACTCTTTTTTTTTTTTTTTTTGTAGAAGCGCAGCATGTCAAACAACCCCCAAAACCACAACTGCATTTGTTTTGCATGTGCTTCAGAAATACAGCTATCCATAGATGCAGTTCTGAGAGGTTTTCATAAAATTTCTAACTTAAAAACAAAAAGGCTATTGTTTCCTGCACAGTTTCCACAATTACAGTAGCAGTTATAAAAAGTTTTCCTAGAACCAGTTCTTTAACAACATTACAATTATTCTTTAATGGCACAATTGCTACAATTACAATAGAGATTTTAGATAAAAAAAAAAAAATACAGGAAAATATTCATCTAAATGTTATGGAAACTGCATTAAAGTTCTACTTTTTCTATTAAAGTCAATGGGAAAAACTGTGTATACTTAAAAAATTCATGATTTGTAACCACTGTGTGAATGGAATTCCATAGTGTCTTGTGTCTATCTGTTCACATACCTTAGGCTGGGTTCATGTAGCACTTAGGGCCACATGTATGAAAACTGGCTAGGTCTAAAATTCACCTTGGGTAACAAAGTGAATTTTAGACCTAGACAGTTTTCACACATGTGGCCCTTAATGTGTACTTCAATGTGTAAAATGGCTACTTCACATGCCATTTTAAACTTCGAAATGCACATGAAACAAAAGTGTTTAAAGTAGCTAATGGGCTTAAATGAGTTTATATACTATTTAGGCACACCTATGTATTTTTTTTTTTTTTTTCATCATGTAGTGGGTTTTGTGAAAAGTAATGGGAGCCCAAAGCAATTCTCTCCATGTTTCCATGCATTTCCAGCATGGAAACCAGTTATTGGGGATTAGGACACCAATTAATTGTATTTGATGCCTATAATCTGCGTCCTTGACGCTCCATGCTGGATCTTTCAGTTATGGAGGCATCAAGATAGTATGGAGTGGATGGTGAATCAGCGACAACCACTAGTGTCTGGGATTGGAAATATCTCCGTTCCTAGTTATTTAACCATTTAGACTTTGTGGTAAGTATGGTAACTGAGTCTAACTTTGTTCTGGTCAGTTACAGTCCCTGATTGGCCCCTCTGGCAAGCGATTGCGGAGTGCCATTTGGTTACCATGGCAGCCAGGAGCCTTAACAGCAAATGTTTTTAATCTTAAAGTAGTAAAACATAATGAAAACTATATAAACTTAGAGTTGCTGGAATAGAAAGGACCTGCAGAATACAGATTTTGGGTGACATGTATGAACGTGGCTGTGCCAGAATTCTGGCCCCAAAAAGCTGTAGTAAACCAGTTCTATAGATGTATGAACAGGCATACTCCAAACTTTGGCGTGATAAGTGCCTCTGTACCACTCAAAGTTTTGGTGCGTTCTGGGGGCGTGTCACATCACATTAGTAGAATTAGACACATTTATGATTCTTTAACGCCAAAACTTTGGCGCAAAACCGTTAGAACAGCCAGACCAAGTTAAACGTGGTCTGCCTGAGTTGTCGTATTGGCACCTGTATGTATGAACTGCAGAAGAACAGGTTCATACATTCTGGCGCAGTCTATACTACCTTAAAGCGATTTATAACTGGTCTATCATCGCCAGAATTCATACATGTCACCCTTTATGTCAATTATACTGCACAGTGAAATCCATAAAAAAAGAAAAACCCTCCACAACAAAAGGCACAATTGCGTTTTGTTTTCACGTTCCACTCTGCAAATAATTTCCTAGGGGTTTCCCAGTACATTACATGGTATGATTAATGGTACCATTAAAAAGAACATATTGTCCTGCAAAAAAACAGGCAATTGCATGTCTACATTGTCGGGGAAAAAAAAAATGATGACTCTTGAAAATAGTTGTCATTAAGGGGGTTAAAATGTGAAGAAATCCAGAAACAAGTCCAATATGTACCAGAAATCTGAGCTGGTCTCTCATATTTTTGCCATGCATTATACAATCGGGCATATTTATTGATACTGACTAACTCTTAGACGGTATAAAGGTAAACTAGACTTACAATGTACCACATTTATCAGTGTTCACAAATCTGATGCATGCTAGAAGTGTCTAGTCTAACTTTACTCCATTTTTAAGTTGACTTACTTTATGCCACTAAATGCGCCAACATTTTGGCACACATAATTGCACACAAATTCATGCCCCCTTTTCACAGAGAACATGTCCCTTTATGGAGGCTACGTCCCTTTGATAGATGGGGCACAGAAAAGGTTTAGAAACAGTCTAAAACAAATAATAAATATTGTGATTCAGGTACAAAATTATTTTTGGTGCAGATTGTGTCACTATTCTGGTGCAGCTGCCCTGATCAATGTGCCCCAATGTATATTTCCCAGGAAAAAATTCTCTGTGAATCTAGCTTAGTGTATCTTCCTGCACACCACTATGCAACATATGAACATAGCCTAAACAATAGTTGTTTACATCCCATATTTCCAGTATGGCAAAATATATGCTCTGACTTGTAAGACTTAAAAAAAAAAAAAAAAAACTTAAAGACAACCTGTTGCATAGTTTGTCACCCTTGCTGAGGACAACACAATCTAGTGACAGACATGCTCTTTCCAGGGCTTCGTCCCTTACTCTGTAAAATGCAGCAATTTCAGAGCATTTAATGCTCAAATCTGGCAGTATGCAGTCAGAAAAGAGTCCAACTTATTCATGAGCAGGTGTTAGCTCCGCCCACCTGAGGCTAACCCCATCCACCTGACAGTTATTCTCCTGTTTCTACCTATTCAAAGTAATAGGTTAATCAGTTAGGATGTGGGCGGATCTAGCCTCAGGTGGGCGGGTCAGGAATTAAACTGACTCTTTTCTAGCATAAAACTGTCAGATTTGAGCATTAAAGGGGATTTATCGTTTGAGCTGCTCGTGCTGTTCTGCTAATTTTCTCAGATTGAGTTTGAAATCCAGGGGCGTGTCTCTCCTCCCAGGAGGCGTGTCTCTCCTCCCAGGAGGCGTGTCTCCCCTCACTGAAGAACTGACATCATTTTGTTTGAAGCAGGGGATGCAGAGGGTTGTCTGGATATAACAGCTCTGTAGCCTCCTGCATGCTTATGTCTGCAGCCTTGAGGCTCCACAAGCTGCAGCAAGCACCTATTATATCTATTAGTTTACACACTGAAAGCCAGCAGCTTTAACTTCTGTTCTAGTAGTGTTCAACCAAATTGTACTGACAACAGGCAGAGACCTTTACTCAACTACAAGGAAAAATGTCAGCTTCAAGTAAAGACCTCTGCTTGCTGACAGTGATATGAGTGAAAACAGTGGGGGGGGGAGAAACACATCAGCTTTGAGAGAAGAACCTGCTCAACCTGTAACTGACTTGGGCTGATGGTGTAACGGTAGAGTGTTGGTTTTACAACAAAGGGGTTTGGAGTTATGGTCCCCTCACAGGGTTTATTTCCCCCCCCCCCCCCAAATTCTACACATATGTAGAGAGACCTAAAATATATATGTCAATCTCTATAATGATATATATACACATACATAGCTCCCCTATATCATGTTTCATCCCCGAGAGCATATGCATTGTATCACATATGTTGGAAGTGCTTGGTGTGACTGTGAGGATGGGACACTATATAGGGGAGCTTTGTGTGTGGTGTGTGTGTGTGTGCTGTGTGTGTGTGTATATATTGTATATATATATAATATAAATAATATATAATATATATAAATATATATATAATATATATATAATATAGATGTCTACACATATATTTACATATATGTACAATTTATAAAAGAAAAAAAAAACAAAAAACAGGGGACTTGAACTCCCAACCTCTGGCTTGCCAAGCTGATCACCTATTCACTGTACTATACAAGTAGCTCACACAGGTACAGTGTTGAATCCTTATGTTATACAATACAGACGATGACGTCATAAGGAGGCGGGGCTTGCATTTGATCTGAGGAACAGAACGCCTTCTTTTCAAAGTTCAAACTTGTGAGGGGTTGAATCAACCTCTTGGCAAAAGCCCTTTAAACAGGCAGTAATTGCCCAGATCATCGCCATAGAGCTGAGATGTACATAGAGCCAGCAGACTTTGGTTTCACTATCGATTTTAACAGCTCAGAGGGGAGTAAACACAGTGTGCAGGCAGCCAATCACAGCGCAGGGGGCGTGGCCATGATGTTTCCTGTCTAGGGGCATATCCCAACAGGCTGAATGAAATGTCAGCCTGCCAATCACAGTGCAGGGGGGGTGTCTAGGGCACAGGAATCGACCCGGGGGCGTTCTGACCCAGCTACAGCAGAAATAGAAGACAGATTTACAGCGAAGCTGATATCTGCTAAACCAAGTGACAGAGGTAATGCAACCCAATTACAAAAGTGCTTATTTTTACTGCCCCCATAATCTGAGACATGATCTTTGTAACGATAAAACCCCTTTAAACGCTCTAAAACGACAGCATCTTACAGAATAAGGGACACAGCGCTGGAAACAGCATGTCTGTCACTAATTCTATGTGACCGGTTCACTTTAAGCAAAGCATTTCCCCTATTAGTTATTCAAAAACTAGTTACTTACACGTTATTTTATTAGACATGCTTTCTAGATGCACAGGCTGCTATAGACACATCAATTCTTTTGGACCTGGGGAAAATAATTAGTGGGAACTATTACCATGCAAATGCTAATTAGGTCATAGAAGTGATATTATTGTTTTCTGGGAGAACAACATGATTCTAGCACAGCACAAATCAGTGCAATTATTTCACAATCATAAAAAAATATTGTCCCTATAAGTGTGGCCCTGGCATGAAATAAGACTTATATATTCAGGTTAGCTTATACTTTCTGTCCAGGTTCATGCATGCAGTATTAATTTAATCAGTATTTTGCATCTATTGCTAAAGCCCAAACCATGATCCAAAGTACAAAAAGGTATAATGGCAAACTGTGCATTTTCCGATATACTTGCATTCACTTCTAATTTTTGCTTAAAAATGGATGGAAAATAGTGATCAGATCTGCACTGTAGGAATGGAACCTAACATATTTATAGCTAGAGCTTTAAAAACATGGGAAAATCAAATTTCAAGTGTTTTTCCTATAGCACTTCCTGTTTTTGACGATGGACTCTGAGAATCATAGTGTGAATTTTTGGGTTTTGGAATGCAAAGAAAGTCCAAGAAAATTAACTGTATGACTAATTCAATTATAAGGAAAACTAATGTTTCCCTGTCGTAACTGGTATTCAGCACAGCTATGGGTGTTTGGTTTTAAGAATACAAGATGGAATACAGCTTACTAAAGAGCAGAAGAGAAGGTAGAAATAACTATCCCAAAGTCATAACAATGATCTTCATGTAAGTGGATTGGCACCATTATTTTTGGGTTTAGTTGTTGTTGGTGTTAACATTGTACAGTTTAATTGACATGTTATCTCTATTTTGTTGGTCATTACATATAAAAGGGCTAAAAAATACAGCTGCCATATATCACTACCATATAGTAACTAATACCACCATACTGTTACCCATCAAATCAATATAAAGACTAATATTACCAATAACAACAACATAAAAAAACTAAATAATACTGCCAAATATCACTACCATATATAGCCCCCTTAACCCCTTAAGGACCCAGCCTGTTTTTGACTTCCTGACAAACCCTATTTGAAATCTGAACATGTGTCAATTATGTGAGAATAACTTTTTGACACTTTTACCTATTCATGTGAATCAGAGATTGTTTTACTCGTTACACATTTGTTCTTTAATAGTAAGAAATTTTTATCCATACAATCCTTGTTTGTTTATTGAAAAATATCAAAATTTTCATGAAAATTTTGGAAAAATTTGCGATTTTGAAATTGCAAAATTACTGCGTGCAAGACATAAAATAATTCATCACAAATAGTTTATAACTAGCATCTACCAAATGTTCACTATAGTTTTGGCCCAATCATTTTTTTAATAAATGTCTTTTTTTTTTTTTTTTTTTTAAGACATTAGAGTGGCTTAGAAATTTAGTAGTAATTTCTCACATTTCAAGAAAATTTGCAATATACATTTTTTTAGAGACCACTTCCAGTTCTGACGTGGCTTTGAGGGGCCTGCATGTTAAACCCCATAAGGACCGCCATCTGAGAAACTAGACCCCTTAACATATTTACAACACTATTTAGGAAGTTTGATAACCCTTATCAAAATTTCAACAGAAATTAAAGCAAATTGGGAGGTGAAATTTCAAAATTTCACTTTTTTTGCAGTTTTCAATATTTAATCCATTATTACTGAATAGGTAAATGTTGCTAGGTAAACTGCAGGTCTGCCGTTTTTTAGAGAATCCCATATTGCCCTTGTGCATTATTTTGGCTCACCCATAAGCCCCAGAAAAATCAAAGGAGGAGCAACCTACTATAACTCTGGGTCTCATTTTCAATACGATTTTAGTGAGGGCGCCCATTTTCAGGGTTTGGACACCCTAGGTGCCTAAAATTAATAAACACCCCTAAATAGACCGCATATTGAAACTACAAACACCCCTTAATTAATATATCCAGGGGTGCATTGAGTATATAGACCCATCAGGTGATTTCACAAAATTTTTTTTAGATAAGTCGTGAAAATTAAAAAAAACATTTTTTTCAATAATCTGCAATTGTAGCTTTAAATGTTTCATATAAAACAAGGAAATCCTGGGAAAAAAGAACCCAAAACTTGTTAAGCAATTTCTTCCAGTTCGGCAATACCCTACATGTGGGTGTAAACTGCTGTTTGGGCGCATGGCAGGACGTACCAAGGGAGGGACGCTATGTTGGCTTTTTTGGAACGCAGATTTTGGTGGGGCCAGTCGCATTTGCAAAGCCCCCAAAGTAGCAGAACATGCGTAAACCTTCCAGTATCGCCCATTTTGGATTCACACCCATCAGGGGTATCTCATCTAGGGGGTGTACTGTGCATATTGGATGCACAGGTGTCCATAGTATTTTTTTTTAGCATTGGGCAATGAAAATGGGAGGAAAAAACGATGAGTTTCATGTTTTTATTGGTACCATTATGGGGGTGGCATATGATGCTATGTTCACTTTTTATTAAGGTTTTTCTGAGATATTTTGAACAAAATACAGCAATCTTGGTAGTGTTTTTTATTTTTATAGCGGTCACTGTACGGTATATATGACATGGTAGCTTTACAATCAGCCAGACACTACGATTACACCCATATCCCAATTTGTATATTTTTTTTATGTTTTACTGCTTTTTTATACAAAAAAACACTTTTATTCAACCAGGAAAATACGTTTTTTTGCGATAGGCCATAGTCTTTGAGACCCATAACTTTTTAAATTTTTCTGTGCTTGTAGATGTGAAGAAAACTTGTTTTGTTGCGAGATGAGGTTGACGTTTTTTAATAGTATCATTTTTGGGGGGGGACAAGGCTTTTTGATGCGCTTTTAAATCCATTTTTTGGAGGCCAGGTGAAAGAAAATACTGCAATCCCTATAGTGTATTTTTATTTTTTAACCATGACTCACCAGCAGTTTCCGTGATAAGTTAGCTTTACTCTTTGGGTCGCTACCAATTTATGGCAATACCCTATTTTTATAATTTTTTTTTATGTTGAAGCACTTTTAAAAAAAAAAAGAAGAAAAGTGTTTTTAGTGTGTAAAACAATATTTTATGCATCGCTAACGTTCTGAGGACTATACATTTTTTTTTTTTTTTCCGATATCACAGAGCTGTAATAAGGTATTTTTTTTTGCGGGATGAACTGACTGTTTTTAATTGGTAAAACTTTTGGCTTTTCTAGAGTTTTTGATCGCTTTTTATTCCATTTTATGTGCTGCGGTATGAAACAATATCCTTAAATTCTGTGCTTGTTTTTTGTTTTTACGGCGTTCGAGTAACGTACAGGTTAATTAACATGACAGATTAAATAGGGCAGGTCGTTACAACACAGCTGGCGTATAACCAATATGGGTACTTTATTTTATTTTTGAATCTTTTTTGGGGCATTGGCGTTTGTAAAGGGAAAAGGGCGGTGTTAAAACGATTTTTATTTTATTTTTCTGTGTATTGTTTTACCTTGTTCACTTTTTTTTTTACTTTTTTTTTTTTCACTTTTTCACATTTTTATTTTACTTTTCCCCATAGAGGATTTGAATGAGAGATCTTCAGATCCCTCATTCAAATAGGAATCAGTACAATAGCTTGTTGCTATAACCTGGTTCCGATGACCAACTGTCAGTCACTACGCCGGGAGGGCCATGCCCACAAGGCAAACGGCCGGGCCATCGTGTGGACGTCACAGACCAGCCCCGGAAGGCATTCTCATGCCTTCCGGCTGGTCCTGTAGAAAGGGAAGGAGCGTGCACAGATCGCCCGATCCGTGCGCTCTGCCGGCCCGACGACGCCAGGAGGAGCGATCACCTCCTGCGTCTCCCTTGTTATTGCGACCCGAATCGACGCGATAATTAATGGGTCTGGGCCGACGCTGCGGGAATGTTCAGCTTGTAAATAATACAGCTGACACCCCGCGCCAAACCGCGCGAACTCTGCTTTAGAGTTCGCGCGAGATCCTCAGGACGTAACCATACGTCCAGGTGAGTTAACCCCCACAAACGACCCCCTGGATGATGGATACGTCTAAGGTCGTTAAGGGGTTAAAGAAGATGAAAAATAGCATGATACAGTTACTGAATATAAACCATTACATGAAGACCAATATTGCTGCCATACATTAACCATATAGTCAGGGGCGTTGCTAGGGTCCTAAAACATCCGGGGCTCGGGCCCTTTGTGTTTTTCCCGCCTCATTGTGAACAGCTGGGTATGTTTTTTTTACAGAGAAAAACCTTCCTGTACCCTGTCACTAATATTTCTGCACATCCCACACAGATCCAGTCCCATCTACTCACAGTCCCACTGTACAGTAAAAAACACCAATGACAAATTTCCTTTTTCAGAACTTCTCACCCTTCCATATGACAATACCCCTAAACAGTCACCAACAATCCACCGATACATGGAGCAAATCTACCATACAAGTGTTGTGCCTAAAAACACTCCTACAAAACCAAGACCCAAAACATTACTACTTAAGGCTCAAATAATCCTGCCAGACCCTGACCGAAAGCGACCCCCACATGTGACTACCAGCTGTACACAGGCTGATTTACATATAACCCACCGGACATACAGGGCCATATAGTGGTAGATACTGTTTGGTATTTTAGACCCTCAGACAAAGTATTACCCTCTGTTACATATAGTAACACACCGGAGACGTCATTTCTTGATCAGTGGTCGTTTCACTTTTCCCTTTTACTTCTCCATCCGGTCCACAAAGCTTCATGCTGATTCTCCGGCCAATACTTCGTCGTCCCTGATGATTTGGACACAAATATCTTAAAACCTCACATTTTTCCCAGCAATTCCTTATTTTAGTATAGCATTCCCCTCATTAGGTATAAGGGCCACTGAAGCAGTATATGGGGCCACAGGCAGGTATTTTGGGGCCACAGGCAGGTCTATTTGGGGGCCACAGGCAGGTATTTTTGGGGGGCACTGAGGCAGAATATAGGGGCACTGAGGCAGGTATAAGGGCCACGATGGCAGGTATAAGGGGGCACCCGTCAGATATGGGGCCACAGCAGGTTATATTAGGGTCCATTGAGGCAGTATATGGGGTCACGAGCATTATATGGGGGCCACAAGCAGGTATTATAAGGGCAATAGGCAGGTATATATGGGGGCAATGAAGGCAGTAATATGTGGCAAACAGGCAGGTATATGGGGCTACATGCAGGTATATGGGGCAACAGGCAGGTATATAGGTGCACAGGCAGATATGGGTACCACAGGCGAGTAAATGGGGCACAGGCATTATATGTGGGGCCACAGGCCAGGCATTATAGGGGCACAGGCAGTATACTAGGGGGGGCCACAGGCGGGGATATGGGGTGCCACAGGCAGGGATATGGGGGCCACAGACAGGCATTATAGGGGCACAAGTCAGTATTAGGGGCCCTGAGTAGGTAAACGCTTATAAAAAATAACAATTAAACTCTCGCCTTAACTCCCCCCCGGCGAGCGCGCTCCGTCCTTCTCACCCGCGCTCCTTCCGGCAGCTCAATCGGGCGCACGGGCCTATGACGCGCTGTGCGCCCGAGGACAGAGCAGCGTCGCGATGACGTGATGTTATGGCTGGACGCACACACAGCTGAGGGCTTTCTGCGGGCCAGAGAGTCGAGCGCTCCCTCCCGCAGACAGTGTCGGACCCGCAGGTCCTACAAACCTCGTGGCCTGGCGGGTCCTCACAGCTCTGAGGACCCGGCAGCCTCTGCGTGGTGTTAAGGACCTCTGGTCCGACACTGTCTGCGGGCAGGGAGCGCTCGCTCTCGCCCCGCAGAAGCCCACAGCTGTGTGTGCGTCCAGCGTACTGCACATGCAGCGCTGAATAGCCAGTCGGTGCTCCAGGCCCAGCGCAGAGGCCTGGAGCCCGGGAGACACGGGCAACAGAGGGTTTTATTCCCGGGGTCCCCCCCGAGCCCCGAATAAAACAGCCTAGCGACGCCCCTCGCATATAGTGTTAACAGTTGTTGTAGACAGACACTCTGCAGACCTATAAGTAATAACAGTGCAGCTACATACAGGGACTCACAGGTGATGTCTTCAATGACTAGAGTTGTTTACTTTCCCTTTTCATCACCATTCGGTCCAGACCACCGTGACGACTTCTCCCAACCTTGACTTGTCCCTACAGTATTTAACACATACTTTTCTATTATCTTCCGACCTGTGTCCCCTCTCTGTACAAACTCCCCATTGACAGAGACCCAAATGGTAATGATGGTCCCCCCTGGTGCCCCACACAGTAATAGTACTTCCAAGCAGTGAATGTGCCCTCAAACAACTAAAGGGCCCCCATTTGTACCACTAGTAAGTAAGTGGGTAGATCCCCAATACAATAGATGGGTAACAACTGTATGTAATGTTTGTCACCCCGTAAGCGGCTTTTATATTACGGGGCTAACCGCTGCCATCTCATGTATATAGGTAGCCATACCCGTTTGAAGAGGAAAGCCTGTTCCAAAGAAGATGATGATCAAAAAGAGAATAAGGGATCAATGGGGAAAATAAAACAGAGTTTTCACAGAATCTGTGCTCAGGAAGGCAGCTGCAAAAGTGAAAGGTAGAACATAGACAACTTTTCTATTGGAAAAGGAAAAGAAAGCCAGAAAATGTGGGAATATTTACAGTAGTTTTTTTTCCACAGTTACACACCTCAAAAAAAAAAAAGGGGGTGTAAAAGCCCCTCCTAATCTCAGTGAATGAAATATTCCATTTGCAATTCTTTATTCATTACATTATAAAATGTGTTGAAAACAATAAAACACAATAATGATCAATGAAAATCAAACTGAATATCCCATGGAGGTCTGGAAATCTAAGTGGAAAATCAAATTTCAGGCTGATGCAACTTTAGAGGAAATGCTTCAAGGAAATGAAGCTCAATAGTGTGTGTGTCCTCCACGAGTCTGTATGACCTCTTTATAACGCCTGGACATGCTCCTAATGAGGCAGTGCATGTTCTCCTGAAGGATCTCCTTCCAGACCTGGACTAAAGCATTAGTCAACTCCTGGACAGGCTGTGGTGCAAAGTGGTATCAGTAGATAGAACAAGACATGATGTCCAGGTGGGCTTGGTTGGATTCAGGTCTGGAGAACGGAAAGGCCAGTCCCTAGCATCAATGCCATTATCATGCAGGAACTGCTGACTCACTTCAGCCACAATAGGCCCAGCATTGTCATTCATCAGAACCCAGGGCCCACTGCACCTGCACATGGTTTCACAATGGGTCTGAAGATCTCATCCCAGTACCTAATGGCAGTCAGGGTATGGCTGTACGACCCTCCACACCGTTACTGACTCACTGCCAAACCAATCATGCTGGAGGATGTTGCAGGCGGAAAAAAGTTCTCCACGGCATCTCCAGACTCTGTCACATCTGTCATCTGCTCAGTGTAAACCTGCTCTTATCCATGAAGAGCACAGGGCGCCAATGTTGCCAATCTTGGTGTTCTTGGTGGCAAATGGCAATCACCCTGCATGGTGTTGGGCTGCAAGTACAACACTGACTTCTGGACATTGGGCTCTCATACCACCCTCATGGAGTCTGTTTCTGACAGTTTGAGCAGACAAATGGATATTAGTGGCCTGCTGGAGGTCATTTTGCAGGGCTCTGACACTGCTCCTCCTGTTCCTCCTTCCACAAAAGAGGAGGAAGCAGTCCTGCTGTTGGGTTGTTACCCTACTCTGGCCACCTTCACATCTCCTGGTGTACTGGCCTGTCTCTTGTTATCTGCTCCATGCTCTGGACACTGTGCTGATAGACACAGCTAACCTTCTTGCCACAGCTCACATTGATATGCCATTCTGGATGAGCTGCACTACCTGAGCAACTTCTGTGGGTTGTAGACACCGCCTAAAGCTACCTGTAGGGGTAAGAGCAATGACAAAATGCGAAAGTGACCAAAACAGCCAAAAAAGATGAGAACAGAGCAATGGTCTGTGCTCACCACCTGCAGAACCACTCCTTTATAGGGGTTGTCTTGCAAATTTAAACCTTTTCATTTCTACCTGTTGTCTGTTCCATTTGCACAACAGCAGAAGAAAATTATTCACAATCAGTGTTAATTATGAAACTGGACAAGTTGATATCACAGAAGTGTGATTAACTTGGAGTTACTGTACATTGTGCTGTTTAAGTGTTCCCTTTTAATTTTGAGCAGTGTAATAGAGATTTCTTGAAAATTAAAGAGATTCAGTATAAAATCTTACCTATTTTTTGGCAGCATGATATTCTTAGGGAACAAACAGAGGATAAAACATGTGTTGCCAAAAGGAGCAAAAGGTTAGATTTCTTATTGTCGCTTAGTGTTTTTGATTTATCAACAATTAGATCACAGAGAATGTGGCATTCACAAAAGGGCTTTGTTCTGTGCGGTGATAGGAGGTGTAATATGTGCACTTGTGTCTATGAACACCAAAAATTCCAAATATTAACACTAACAATGTATCAAAGGAATTCATAAATTGTGACATCAGTCACGTATTTTATGTCATTTAATGCAATGCATGCAACAAGTATTATATTGCTTGCACAATAAGGAAACTTAAAACAGAATCGCAGAATATATGTATGGCTTTAACAACTAATTGGCAAACACATCAGGTGCGGTTAAACATTTTACTGAAAAACATAGGGGAGATGCTTTTAAAGGGGTTTTGCCACCATGTAATGTTGACGTGGGAACCTCCAAAATGGGTATTTAATCACTTTTCTAAATATGTGATTACAAAAAGTGAAGACTCTGGAGCTACAGCATTTCTCAATCCCCTTTTTGTTACCTGAAAGCTTCCACTAGACACACCAGAGGAGTGACCGGCCCACGCTTGCGTGAAACACTTCTTATCTGATGACCGGAAAAGAATGAGCTTTTAAGGGACAGGGAAAAAGTGCAGTCTGAGGCTGTTCTTGCTGTATTGAGAATCCTCTGTTGTACTGTTATTATTTCACTTAAGTTTTTAGACGCTCCATTAGGCCACTTTCACACGGATTATTTGGCCTCAGATTTGGGCCGTACCTCGGGCCGGATTTGCGCTTTCCGTACAGCTCCAATCGTCCATGATTACGGTAAACCACAGTTCTATAGAGAACTGTGGATTCCGTTGCTCCTCCACGCTCGGCGAATCCGCCGCGGGGGGAGAAAGTGACATGCACATTATTTGCGTCGCGTACGCGCCGTAAATAATGCATTGTCAATGGGGCCGGCGGGCAATCCGGCACACAATTACGGCTTGAATAAGCTGTGTGAACACGGCCTTATTCCTCACTCCTTGCTCACCGCCTCCCTCTCTCCCCTGCAGCCTTCATGACTCAGCATGATTTGTTTATATTCTACTACCATGCTGATGAGAGGTAAGTAACTGGCGTCCTGGCAAATCCCCTTTAAGTTCTTTGGTCTTGAAAGAGTGCCAAACCTCGATGTGGTGGAGACTGGAGGTACATTGTTCACCACAAGGAAGTGTGTTCGGATCCTTGAATTGGATACACGCGTGCCCAGCAATTTGAACTATAGAAATTTTTATAAAAAATTATTTTGCAATCGGCAGGTATTATGTTTTTGTTTATGGCTTTTAGTATATAATATGTATTGTTATGATTTTTTGACGTTTTCTTAGTGGGGCTGATGCACTACAGGTGGTAGCATTGCTGTGAACAAGCGTCCGTATAGGACTTGCAACTAGAGATGGGCGAATCGACTCTAATGAAGTGGAATTTGTATAGAATGTCAGGAAAACTTTGGTTCTGCACGAAGCCGAAGTTTTGGGTGATTCACGGGAACAAAGTGTCTTTTTTTTTTTTGGTTAAATGGCCGCGGGCAAATGGCATTAAATGTGGCCGAGAACCCTGGGAGGAAGAAAGGAACGCCCTCAATGACATGTGCAGACATGAAGCCAATCAGCGACCAGCGGGCTTCTGTGACATAACAGCCCTATAAATACGGATGCCATCTTAAATCCTCACACTTCTCACAGTCTGTTCTGGCATAAGCGTCCAGCTGCTGCTCTATTGAAATCATTATAAAACAAACTGCTTTTATCAGCTACTGGAGGGTGGGGGGGGAGACCACCAGAAGTCTGTGCACACCTCTACCTCAACCAGCATTCTGTATCTGCTGCTCTATAGAAGTCTTTATAAAAACTGCTTTTATCAGCGACTGTGGCCAAAGCGCTTCACAAGTGGTTGTCAGTTGCACACATTTAACGCTACCAGAGTTATCATTTTGTTTTAGTTTGTGGGGTATTCTCCCTGAAGTCCAAGGTGGGTGTTTTTTTTGCCCCATATATACCTCAATTTCATCAGGGTTTTTTTTTCTGTAGGCTATTTAATATACAAGGGTTAATTTATCCTCTTGTTTTGTGGGTTAATTTGGGGTGAAATACAGATGTGCATATTTATTTGCCCCATTTATGCCTCAATTTCATCTTTTTTTTCTGTAGGCTATTTAATATACAAGGGTTAATTTCTCCTCTTGTTGTGTGGATTAATTTGGAGTGAAATACAGGGTGTGTGTATTTCTGCCACATCCACGCCTGAAATCCATCAACTTCAGACCGGTGGGGTATTTTATTCTGTGGCCAAGAGTTTATTCACTTTTTGTGGAGAATTCTGTGTCAAATCCAGTGTTTGTGTATTTCAGCCCTGCATACATCTCAAATCCAGGCAATCCAATCTCTTGGGATATTGCTATTTGTGGCAAACAGTTTATTTTTTCATTTATTGTGGTGATTCTTTTAAATGCTGATACATGTAGAGTTCCCCCAAAAGAGTGGAGAGGGTGTCATCAGTAATTTTGCATTGACGTCAATAATCATTTTGCCATTCCTTTGATCATTCAGTGTCCGCTTTCAGTTGGTCAATAATCCACCATAGCTAAAGCCAAAAAGAAACAGGAGTTGAACCCAAAAATAAGTAAATGGAATATTTGCATGTGTTCTGTGTTTTGTATCCACACCTGCTTTTGGCTTCCTACTCATCTGGCAATTCTGATGCTAAGTAAGGACCAAGTCACTAGTCTTACACCTTCTCCTTTTTTTTTTTTGTTAAACTGTTTCTTTATTGAAAATTTTTTGTTTGCATACAAAATTGCACTAAGAAAACATAGCATGAATCATAATGTGCTTGTTGGAAAAGAAAAATCAAAAAATGATCAATTTGTTTTACACTAAAAAATTTACTTTGAAAAAAAATAGATATTTTCAAAAAACGTCAAAATGAGGGATCTATGTTTCACAATCTTTTTTTGTTGATAACGAAAGAGAATCTTAATAAATCAAACTCACAAGACAAAGCATTGGGGAAAAGGTTTTGATAGGAAGACAAGAGAGCTCCACCGGGACCCGTCAAGTGTGTTTTCTCTAAATGACTTGAGGGATGGTATTAACCATCTACTTATGGGGCCTCCTTGCCCTATATATATTTCCCCCAGGGACCACACCTGGTAAAACCGTCAAATGATTGTTTAGAGAAGCGGCAAAAAATTCCATATGTTGTATATCCTTGATTCTCTGAACAAATCTGACATAGATGGGGGTTCCCCCCTTCCCGAAGGGGAGACAACATCTCGCTGCAGTAATATGGCATGTCTTTTTTTTTTAATTTTGAATAGGTTTTTCTGTTAAATTTTGTAGGTAAATTTAAAAGGTTCCGTGGTGCCCTCACCCTGATACCAATAATCGGGGGTTTTCACTGTTTTTTCCACAGTCACCCATACTGGGACATTCCCAAAAAAATTGGGATGTACCAGGGTTGTAACACTCCACAAAATTTTGGAAGACTTGGATAGATTTTGTGTAGCACAGAGGAGTGTAGTACCACAAATAGTATCTTATATATATTTTCCTGTATAGGCTACAGCGACGACCGTCTGAACGGCCTCCCGCAGATTATCCTCGATTCCTCCTCCTATATATCTCGGCTGGACAAAACGCTCCACTTTGCCATGTAATCGTGTTATTAAACCATATCTAGTGTGAGGGTTGGAAAGTGAATAGATTCTGAAAATTATGCCTCTAGGTAGAGCTATTGATTCTGCAATATCAAGTTAAATGGCGTTGGTACGGAGATTGTAAGAGATCCCAAAGTCTTGTGTAAGAAATGTGTGATCTGTAAATGTGAAAATCGACAAGTCTCTGGAAGGGAGAATTTAGATTTTAACTTATCAAAAGTCATGACCCGTCTGGAGGAAGGGTCAACCAAATACGCAGCTGCGAAAAGAGCTTGGATTGTCAAACCAGCTTCATGGCGGGATTATCTTAATGCCATCGAAAAAGCTGGAGTTAAAGCATTGAAAGGAGGTCATGCCCTAGGAGGGGGAGCTAAGGTTGAAGGCCCTCGCGCATTTCCTCCAAATGTCCCTCGTAGTTACCATGGGGCCCAGCAAGGACTCTCTTGGTTATATAATGGAGGTGTTCCATAGCAGAGAGTTCGGATGAGCAGGTGCCATCCATATTTTCTCCAAACTAACCACGAGAAGTAGTGACAATAGAGAAGACCATGGCTGGATCCGGCGTTAGTTGGGCAGCGCTGTAGTATTTCAGAAGTCTGGGACTCATGCCCCCCACCCATTCTTCTTTGCTAGGGTACTGACTTTGATCACGGTGTTCCAATAATAATTAACCCAGGTAAATATTAAGATGGAAGCCTGGAGGAATCTTTAAGATCTTTTAGGGGGACTGGTATAGGGAGTGTTTCGAAAAGTCATAATAAGTTTGGGTTGAATGGTCATTTTATTGCTGAGACTTCCGCCCACACCATGACCAGAGGTAGATCTTCCAGCCATATTTGTTGTACACGCGACTCTCTCATACAGTTTAGGAAAATTCTGTCCATTATAACGAGTGAATAATTTTTTGTAGATTTATCCAAATATTTTCATAGCCTAGTTTTCTCAATCTATATTGATTGTTTATGCTGTAGAGACTCTATTCGCCTTGGCTTAGGTTATAGGTAGGGTTCTGTTTGGTTGTATTAATTATTGTAACCGAAATGTCGTGAAGGGATCGTAAGAGAGTATGTAGGTTAGGCAGAGTCTATATGTAGAGAAGTAAGTTCCAAGAGAATTTCATCCGCGATTAGTGATAATTTTATTATTAATATTTTTAATGTACATCCTCTTATATCTGGAATGAAGACGAATGGGCTGAGGCCAATGGCTCCACGCATAATACAAACAATAATGGGGACAATGGGCACCCCTGTCTAGTGCCGTTAGTCAATTTGATTATCGGAGAGACCGTGTGTGGCACTTTTATAGTAGCTGTTGGGGTGGAGTATAGTACCTTTAGGTTCAAGAAAGGGGCCAGAAAAACAAATTTCCCCGAGTTGCCATCATGTTAATTCCAATTCAGCCTGTCAAAATGCTCTTCAGCATCATGGCTAAGCAAAAGGCAGAGGAATCCATTTTATAATGCATCTTAAGTCGATCGCCCTCCTTGTCATTAGTCTCCACCTTGGCGACATAAAACAATAACCCTACTTGGTCTTTTGTATCGTTAGGCAACACAGCGCTAGACGAGTCCGCCAAAATTTTTTGTTTTTTCCCCCCACTCTGAATATTTTCAAGTCCGTATTAAGTAGGGTGATCGGCCTATAGTTGGCCACCTCTGTGGGGTCTTTGGCTTAGGTATTAAAAGTGGGAGCTTATCGATGTAAGTAACTATTAGGAAAACTTCCTTGCCCCTAAGATGGAATTGTACAATTGAGTTATAAGGAGCTTAATTGAGGAGCGTAAGTCTGTAATAGAGATTCGTCAGACGTCAGGTCCTGGAGCATACCCTTTTCAAACATTTGTTTAGTGACCTGTTAAGTTCCTCCTCGCTCGATAGGCGCGTCGGGCTCTTTGGAGTCAACGGTAGGCGTGGACGTGCATTTCTTCGAAAATTGCTGAAAATATCTGTTCCCTCTCTCCCCGGGAATGTGACAAGGATCAGCAGGGAATATAATTTTGCGAAAGTATTATGAAATATTTTGCCACTTCTTGGGTCATGAGTAAGTGGCCTGGTATTAGATTTAACTGGGGTTGTCTGCGTCAAGGTGGTGCCTCTCTGTGTTGTTTGGCAAGCACGGACTGGGCTCTGTTGCCTTTTCGTAGTAATCGATTGCCTAGAAAAAAAACAAGAAGTCTCTCTGTTTTCCCGATCGTCAGGGCCTTGAGTGGGACCTTAAGTCTACAAATCTTTCTTCAGCTTGGCCTTGGTCGGGAGGGAACACAAGACGGACCCAGTACAGTTAATGATATTGCCTCCTGTTCACCCATACATTTTACATCCGTTTAAGCCTGAGCATGCGATGCAAGTACCCTGATAAGGCTTGTGAGATTCCCTCAAGCATAAATGGGGATGAAACAGTACCGGTATTATTAGCAAAGTATTCTATTAGATGGGTCCTAATTTGTTCTCGTGTATGAGGGTTTTTAATTAAGTACTCATTGAGTGTCACTGACATCTGCGGAGTGGTTCGGTAGGTCAGAGCGAAAGGATTTGTTATAGGAGCCATGGTCTGACCAGGTGAATGCCCGATATCGCCGTTTGCATGAGTGTCAGTGCAGGTTACCACCCCCCATTTCCCTAGAAAATAGTCAATCCTGGAGTGTGACTTGTGTGGAGGGGAAAAGGAAGGTATAACTGCGTTCTTTGGGGTGACCAATTCTCCACAAGTCGAATAGTCCAAAACGCCTTATCAATTTTCTAAATTGTTTAGAGGCGTCTAGCTTGGGTAGGGTCAGGCATGGTTATGGCAAATGTGGGCTCTATCAAAATGTAGAGAAAGCCAAATTAATGTCCCCTCCCTATTAATAGCATCAGACGCAGGATGAACGCTGTAATTTGAGAAGGACCTTTCTAAGGACAACGCAACGTGATGTTTGTGCATATATATTACAACATGGTGGATGGAGCCCACATGATTAACCCCTGTAGATGATAAATCTGCATCGTATCTAGTGTAGGAATGGTAATTTGGAACGGAGGTCGCTGATAGCATGATAGCCCATCCTGCTCTTTTTCGTCTTGGGATGACAATATAAGAGACGAGTAGTACGCTATTTGAACGAAATTAAGTTGCCTGACTTATTGAAGTGCGTTTCTGCAGAAACCACAATCTCCGCCTTAGTAGTTTTAGTTAGACTAAAAGGAGTCTGCGCTTCTGCATTGAATTGAGGCCCTTATCATTGAGAGGAAAACAAAATGTAGACCATTTGTAAAAATGGAAACGCTAATCGCTATGGGTCTAGACCTTGATGGTAAAGGGGCGCTGTCTCTCTGGAAAGTTTTGGGAGGGAAAGACGTGAGGGGAGGGGTAACACAAGGGAAGAGTCAGTAGCTCTTGTAGAACTGAACAAAAACTGGTGTGCACCAAGAGTATCGCTCGGTAGGGGAAAAAAAAAAGGGCAAGAGATGGAAACAAATCGCTCTCACCGATGACCAACTGCATTTCACCCATCGGATTTATCCCCTATGTGGGTTAGCACGTGAACCTAGAACAACAACTAGTGGCCCAACGAGACCAGTATTAAGGTGCTAGTGAGCATAGCTCATATTTACAAACAATTCTCAGCAGTGTTTGGGGAGGCGGGGAAGAGAAAGAGGATAAGGATAGAACAAAGACATGTTGTAAAGATGTCTCCACCCCGCCTCACCAACCCCGCATACAGCCAAAAGTAAGCAATGCTTTGTACAGGGGGTTGGCTTAGAGAAAACTGATAAACCAGATAGATACTTGCATGGACTAAACAGTAGGATACCTGTCAAGTGTGAGGGGAACAACCCTCACAAAAAAAAAAAAAAAAAAAGGAAAAGGGACTATCTTTACATGAGATCACTGACAGAAATAGCACAACAGTGATAAAAATAGCAGGACGAGGACCCACAGCGGTCAATCAACTGCATCAAACCAAATGTCCTCTAATGCTGCAGTCAGGTGGGTGAAGAAGGTCCCCGTCTTTCAGATGATTTCCCTGAGGTCTTCAGTGGGTGGTTTCTTTTTGAAGAGCTGGCAAGTTTCAAGATAGCTGGGGGTGTTGGAGGAGGGAATTCCACCTCCCAGTCTGGTAGGTCTGGGACAGGGACGCCCAGTGTTGAACAGAATTGTCGAAGATCACCATGTGATCTCAAGGTCGAGGATCTACCACCTCTGGAGGCAGTCAACATGAAGGGATATCCCCATTCTGTATTTAATGTTTTTTTGCTTCAGGATTATAGAAGGGGGTTTTAGCACCTTTTTTGTATAAAGTGAATCAGGATAAGTTTTGGACAAATTTGGATTTTGGGTCATCGTATTCAAATACTTTCTGGGCTTGGTGCTTTCATAATGCGCTCTTTTAATTGGAACTCTATGAAGGAACAATATCAATCTCTAGATTATGGTGGAAGCTTAGCTTTAAGTACACGGGAGTCGATTCCAGTTTGATCTTCATGAGTATCTGGCTCCCTATACTGGTAGTTAAAATAGTGTAAGATGGAGGGCAAGTCTTCCGACTCTTAGACTCTGGAGGCCTCTGACCTTATGTTGTATCTTTCCTCGTTATCGAGTCTTCAAGTGTCTAGTGGTTTCCGTAGATAGAGGTTTGCATGGAAACATGAGGATGCGATCCGAATAGAGCGCCGTGTAGCATCATGAGCCTCTCCAAGTATGACTCTCCCGCTATGATTTCAGATTCTGAGCGGCTTGCCGACAATTTCTGTTTTCAAGTTCTTGCTCCTTCACAGAGATTTGAAATCTGTTTAGTGGGAATGTGGTGTAGGTATGCCCTAAATGTCTGTAAGGGAGCGAAGCTGAAGGCCTGAGCTTGATCTGGGCTCTAGCAGGGGATCAGAGGTGATGCCCACTACTGCGCTTTTAGACGGTGATGGTCTAGGAGGAGAATCAGCGTCCATACTGTCCTCTATAGGATCGGACCAAATGTAGCATAGACTCGGGGACCCAGATCTTTTTGGAGTTTCCTCGTGGGTCGTTTTTTGATGAGTGTAGAATCGCGGATATTTTTGTCATATGATCCCAGAGGCTGGTCCCTGGGTATTGAGCAGGGCATGAGAGTGTGTTCTTGGGTTGTACCTTCAAAGATTGACTTCCTGGGTGATGAACCCATGTGTATGGTGTGGAAGGGAGGAACTGGATGTCTCTTGGCAGAAGGCGCTGAAGGTATCTGATGGGTCCCCTTATCTCGCGGCAATGTGGGACAGTATTGCCGTTATTGCGCGCCATTTGGTCTTTAGCGTCCCAGGAAAGGTCCCTGCCAAGGGGTGAGGGACTAGTAATATATCTTCTGGAGAGAGGAATTCCTCCCTCTCAGGACCCTTAATTTGCGCCGCTGAGATTTGGGTCTTTGAGGCTTAGGTTTAGCCAGGACTATTGACTATTTGTAAGTTCTCTTTAGAGGTAAAACGAGCGCGCTTACCGCCGGAGTCTCGATGCTTGGGGATTGCGGTGGGGCAGTTTGCGTTCATAGGCAGGGTGCTAGGTCTGGGCATTCAAGCGCGTGTAAGCGTCGCAGGGCCTGCCATGAGAGGGAGTCCCGGCAACAAGTAACGCTGATATCCGCCTTCTTGTCCCTACCTCACGGTAAGTTGCTGGTTTAAGTGAGCCGTGTGTTCACAGGGGTCCAGGCTTCGGTCGCGTTGGCGCCGCGTCAAGGCTATATCTGCTCACTGCTTTGCGCCTTCTCTCGACAGTTCACTGCGTCCTTCCCCCGCAGCCGCAGGCACTCGCTCTCTCCCTTCCCGCCGTTTCTGCTTGGGGCTGTAAGTCACAGTCGTAACTCCTTTCTCGCCCAAACTTCTCTAAAGGTGGCCCGGAGTGATCCTCTGTCTCCTCCACCGCTTTTTGAAGTTCTCCAGTCCATGTATTCGCTGTTGCAGCCCTAAGGCAAGACTGGGTTGGAGCGAACTAAGTCTAACGACCATCTTAGTAGCGTAGACACTTCCCACAGCTTCTCTTGTAAATACATTGTGACAGATTAAAGAAGGGAAAAACCAAATAGGGGCAATGTCTAAGATGTGGAGGGTGGAAAGGGCAAGGAAAACAATGGATATTCAAAGAGAGATTTTAAGTTGTCAGCAGCAATATGAGACCAGAGAGAATATTTTTATAAGCAGCGTCACGAAGGAAATAATTGCATTTATAAATTTATTTTTGACAAAATCATATTTATTTTTTAAATAATTAGCACGAGTCTCATATTTTTGGATTATTTATTTTTCATCAATCAAATAATATATCTATTACTCCCCACCACTTTTAAATTACCCACACACCCCCCCCCCCCCCCCCCCCCCCCCCCCCCCCCCCCCCCCCCCCCCCCCCCCCCCCCCCCCCCCCCCCCCCCCCACCCCCCCCCCCCCCCCCCCCCCCCCCCCCCCCCCCCCCCCCCCCCCCCCCCCCCCCCCCCCCCCCCCCCCCCCACCCCCCCCCCCCCCCCCCTCCCCCCCCCCCCCCCCCCCCCCCCCCCCCCCCCCCCCCCCCCCACCCCCCCCCCCCCCCCCCCCCCCCCCCCCCCCCCCCCCCCCCCCCCCCCCCCCCCCCCCCCCCCCCACCCCCCCCCCCCCCCCCCCCAACACCCCCCCCCCCCCCCCCCCCCCCCCCCCCCCCCCACCCCCCCCCCCCCCCCCCCCCCCCCCCCCCCCCCCCCCCCACCCCCCCCCCCCCCCCCCCCCCCCCCCCCCCCCCCCCCCCCCCCCCCCCCCCCCCCCCCCCCCCCCCCCCCCCCCCCCCCCCCCCCCCCCCCCCCCACCCCCCCCCCCCCCCCCCCCCCCCCCCCCCCCCCCCCCCCCCCCCCCCCCCCCCTATACCACAAAAAAACACCAAAAACAAACCCCCCCTACAAACACCATAACCCCCCCCCCCCCCCCGCCCCCCACCCCCACCCCCCCCCCCCCCCCCCCCGGGGTGCACCAGGTGCGGCTGTGGTGGGTAACTAAATCACTAGTGGGTGAAGGAAGCTGTCTGAAAACTCCAGACCGGGTGCTGAAGATGGCCGTAGATCTAACCCCCAATACCCGTAAAGACAGCCGTGGCAGTGTACATGAGCGCCTGACGAACCACCGGTCAGACCTGCTAGAGGATGGACCATGGGGGTGCAGATAGCCAGCCTGCAACTGACTACATCGATGTCTCTATAGTACTTGAGTTTGTCCTAGTCTTGGCAGGGTGAAAACAATGCCCATTTGGGACGGTAACGAGGTCAAGCTGGGTGGAGAGCCAGAAGTCTCCATCTGCGCGATGGTGACAATTTCTGTTGTCACTAGCAGGACAAATCAGCACTGCAGGGGCCATCTGCACAAGTGACTATGAGGAACTCCTGCCTCCTTCTCCCACTGTATAACTGCGACAGTGTGTCTGGGTCATCTTCCTGGTCTCTCTTATCCTCGGCTGCTCTGCTCCTCTCTTGTCACCTGAATAAAAAAAAAAAACACTAATTTCGCTGACACTGTTATGCTCCATGTACTTCCCTCCTTATAGTTCAGCCCCACTGGATCATGTGGCCGTTGAGGATGTAGTCGCCACGTCTTCAGTCACATGACCAGGACAGATTTTTGCAAGCATCTGTTTTAACGGATATGCAAACAGTGGCAATGACGTTATTCATCCATAGTCCTGGCGGACTGATCAAGTGTCCTCCTCAAAGGTCCTGAGCAAACGGCAGGTGTCATGTATGAGCTGCCACTGGCTGACATCAAGATTACACAGGAGAGTACTCCTGTCCACTTAATCATCAAAATCAGTCAATGGGCCTTTCTCTGTTCATCTATTTCTCCCTGTTCATAAATGTCTGTTTTTCTCCTGTTTTAGTTCTGTTTAGATCAAGGAGGTTGTGCTGGTGTGTCGGAATGGCAGAAGTGCATGCAAGTTTCACTGGCCAGTTTCTCTCGAACGGTCGCATTGTACTCCACCTCTGAAAAGGGAGGCGACAGCAAATCACACAACTTGGACAGAACGCACGGTTAGGGGATGGCTAGACGCATACTGCTGTCTCTTGGCAATGTCTCGGTGAACGATTGCTGGCACCATTTAGTGTTGAGGGCAGGAGTTTCTGGACCTCGGTAGATGATGTATTGGACAGGTAGTTGTCCTTCGGCAGAGGGTGGTGGAGCTTGACTGCCTGAAATGGAAAGCGTGACACTGTGTGCTGCTGCTATTGTACGACAGCGGATGGACCACCACATATGAGACACGTTTCTCCAGGCCCTGTATGGTGAAGCTGCATGTTGATGCTGGACTGTGTGCCAATTTATGTCCACTGGTACGCTTTACTTTTCGGCACAGATTCTATCATATAGCATGTTCGCCTCCTTGGTGTCTTGTCAAAAACTTGCCTCAACGCAGAGTAGTTGATTTACCACCATCATGGTCGCACTGACTGACTGTTACCACCGCTGCCACGGTGAGCCCCTGTGCTGCTACTTTCTGGGATCTGCAATGTGGGTGGTTTAAATGTCGGCATTTGGCTCAACCTCTCACTGCTGCACCTGCTGACTCCCGCCACCTAGCTGACTTGCTGGAATTTTCACTGGTATGATGCGCAGCTGCCACTTTTCTCCAGATGATGATGTTGATGAAGGCCTTACTTCAAGGCGGGACAAAGGGTAGTCGAAGGTAGGTGACCTCTTAGGGTGCCACTTCATCCCAGGCAGAAAAAGTGGCAAAGGAGGCATGGAAGTGGGAAGAATTTTCCATTTTGGCGGGGCGCGCTTTATGCCTTGTCCAGTGCTTTTGCTTGCTTCACACCGGTCCCATGTGTGATCAGCTACATCGATAAGTGGTTCACCTGTCACAGACCATCCTCTTCAATGGTGTCGCTGTACAGAGCTGACCACTCACAACATAACCCCCCATGCCACTCTCTCTCAATCGTACGTGCACCGCTTTGCAAGAAGCAGCTGATGTCTCCTACCTTTTTGCTTGCCCACTGTCCTCAAATAGTTGTCCTCACTGTTATAGTTGCGCAGAGTCCGCAGCACATATGATCTCTGGCTGTGGTAAAGCGAACAGTACTGAGGTGTGGTTGAGGGGCAGTGAGGGCCTGATCTGCTCTGGCAATGGCGACTAAAGGTTGTGATACTTACGGATGCAACGGACTCTTTGCCGAGGTTATCAGGTGCCATTCTAGGCGGAAGTGGATAGACTAGTGTGTGGTCAAATACGGACGCTACATGGACAGTGGAAGCTGTGGCTGGCGGGGGTGACCCTGCTGTGAGTCCCTTATTGTGTGCGACCTGTGCCTCTCAGGACCCTACTACTTGCATTCTTTGTTACCCCATGTGATCAGGCCACACTTAATAAACCCTCACAATTTAAGTGCGTTCTGAAAATTCATCTTCTTAGAAAAAGCCTACAAAGATCCCTAATTGTTAACCCCTAAATTCTGTCACACATCGGGTCACTTCCTGCACTTTGCAACCGCAGGCATTATCTGTATATGATGTATGATTGGGATGACAGGTTCATCCCATTTTTTATGTCTATACCCCCTATACTAATGTAACAGGTTGGGAACATTGTAAAACCAAGCACTTTCACCCTTTTGTTTCACACTAACCTAATGATTGTAAGTCTTGCGAGCAGGACCATCACACCTCCGTATCTGATTTGTAGTAGCTTTTTATAATGTAATGTCTGGTTTATCTGTGTTTATCTCTGTACCGTGTTTATCTGTACTTCTATTATTGTATAGTGCTGGCGAAATATGTTGGCACTATATAAAGAAAAGATTATTATTATAAGTAGGATCTTCGCCTCAGTTGGTTCTATCAGTTGGCGCAGACATGGACTTTGTCCGCGCGATCCCACTTCAGTTTATTTACGTCAGGTTTTGCCCCTGTAACTGCCAGGTGAAGTGAAGAGTGAAGTGATTCTAAGAGCGGAGGCAGTCATTGTGTGTCAATATAAAAACACGCATTGTATGACAGACCAACCACGCTCCTATTTTGGCATAGCATATCGTTCTACACACCCTACAGGCCTTCTGCACCAGGATAGCTCGTATTTTACGCGATTCGCCACAAATAAATTGGGTCAAACGAATTTTGCCGAAAAATTCGGCGAAATTGGTGAATCAATTTTTGAGAAATTCACCCATTCTTCTTGCAACGGTACAAGCCAGCCCAGTTCACCAGCAGTTCCACATTGTATGTAACTTTTATGGTTATAAAAAGAATAAAAAAACTTTTTACTTTATTTGGAGTACTGGAGTTTCCAACTACTATACCATAGGTACACATCATACTTAGTTGGTAACCCCCTACCTAGATTTTGACGGGCAGGCAGGTAGGAAGACATTCTTTGTCGGTAGGTTAGCCGTCCAATATAAGTTAAGCAAACAAATTAGGCATATTTTTCCTAAAACAGTTAAGTCCCCATTAGGTAAAATATATGAGGTTTGGTAGGCGTACATTCGGTAGGTAGCATCCTGGTAGTTAGACCCCTGGTTGGTATATTGGCCTCCCCCTGTAGATAGGTAGGTTAATACGTCTCAGTGGACAAGGTAGATATGTAGGCTCCTTAGTAAGTACATGACCAGCAAAAGGGAACAATGTTTCAACTTTTGAGTTTCAGGCTCTATATCTCACCTCCCACTTTAGCTTTGAAAGTTGAGACTCGCAATTTTAATTTTTTTTTTTTTTAATTTTTATAGACAATCATCTTGGTTATCTCATACATACATTTGGCTTGCAACTATTCAGCATATGCTTACTTATGCAGATTCCTGTCATGTAACTATATTATTAGTTTTACTCCAAAAAAATCTCAATTGTAATTTTTACTATTTTGTTAAATCCACCTTTTAGCTATCAACACTGCCTCAATCCTTCTGGGCCTGCTCCAGATCAGATCCAAGCATCTCTCAACTGAAATCAAATTCTTGGTCTCTTCTACACGTTCCCAATGTTGGTGCATACTGGTTGACTCACTTGGGTATGAATACAGATTTTTCTTCAACTCTATCCACCAGTGTTCAGTCTGGAGACTGAGCTGGCCAATCCAGCAACTGTGCTCTATTGTCATTGAACCATTTATTCGCCAATCTCGACATATGCTTTGGGTCATTGTCCTGTTGGAACACTATGTTGTCCTTTTCATACCCATAGTACTTGAGTGTATGAAATAACTCCTCTTGTAGGATACTTCCATAGCTCAACATTGAGACCACTTATTAGTGATTGTCAGCATATTATTAGTGATTGTCAGCATGGATTTACTAAGGACAGAAGCTGTCAGACCAATCTGATCTGTTTTTATGAAGAGGTGAGTAGAAGTCTGGATAGCGGGGCAGCTGTGGATATTAGTGTTTTAGACTTCTGCAAAGGCATTTGGACACTGTCCCACATAAGCGTTAGGTAAATTAGAATCCATTGGGTTAGAGATAACGGTGTTGTTAATTGATTAAAAACTGGCTGTTGGATCGTACTCAGAGATTGGTGGTAAATGATCTACTCCGAGTTGGTCCCCGGATGTGAGTGGTTAATGTCAGCAGGGTCAGTATTGGGTCCATCTTATTTAAATTTTTTATTAACGATATAGTGGAAGGGTCAATAGCACGGTTTCGATTTTTGCAGGACACCAGCTATGCAGGGTTAGTGAATCTATGGAGAATACTCATAAATTGCAAGCAGACTGGAAACACATGAGTGCTTGGGCATCCACTTGGCAAATGGGGTTCAATGTGAATAATGTAAGGTTCAGCATCTCGGGTAGAAATAATTCCAGGCATCAATATGTCCTAGGAGGAGGAAAACTAGGGAAGCGCTTGTTGAGAAAGATCTGGCGTTCTTGTTAGTGTTGAGCGATTTTTTTCGACTCACTTGAAATCGGCAAAAAATGGGGTTCATTTTTTTTTCTTTTATTGGTAGATCGAATTTCGAGAATCATGCGATAATTAAGGTTAAATCTGTGCATCAGCTATTAAGATCGGCCTTTTTCGCCGCTTCCTGATAATTTTGGCGGCCAGCAAATCAGATTACAGAATAGCGCAGGGTGAGATGTCGTGTGCCCACGTCATGACTGGATGTGTATGGTTGCGTGGCTGGAACATACGTGACCTCGTTTACATAGAACAGCGTTTCCGTTTCAGCATCAGTGTCTCTCAGCGTCTCATAGGGTAGGACCTGCGCTCTGCCTGTGACCAAACAGTCACGAAAATTATCTATTATTTCTGCACAGGGGAAACTCTAATAATTAGCTGTGATCCTTACAATTTTAGTTAGATTAGAGATTTGAAGTTTTTATGTAGTTAGCTAGAGAATTTTAAGAGGCAATTACCACTTGTAAATTTCACGGAGTGGAGCGGGGGGGGGCCCGCGGGCGGAACATCAGCAAGCTCTATCTATAAAGAACACTGGATAAAGTTCACAGACCTAGTGTAGACATTGTAGTTGGATTATCTTTATTATTAACAGTTTGCTATTGAAATATTTCCTGGATATTGGGCAGCCTGAATTATATTGGATACCATCATTTTAGTAACATGCAGGTCTCTTTGTTAGCTGCAAAAACTTCCACTTTTATTCTCAGTATACATTTCAGTTAGGTGTTCATTTTCAATTATACCCAGTACACTGTGACTGTTGATATATCCACCTTGCAGTTAAAAATACAATCCAGCAATTTGTAGTCAGCACAGGTTGTTGTTGCCAAAAATACCGTGTATGTACGAAAACATCACTGTTACGTGTTTTTTGACTTTTGCGCACAGCATTGTTCATTGACGCAGCTCTACGTAAAATCTTAAAACAGCAATTCTAATTAACAAGGTGAATTGAAAGGTGCAAAAAATTCCGTGTATTATACGAAAACATAACAGATACAGGAATAACACGATCTATTCAGGCACTTTCTTATATGGGGTCAGGCACAGGTTTAATGGTCATACTACGGTCCGGCGACAGTATAGTCAATGTCCAGTGAAACTAAAATGGTGGTGAAAGGACTTCCTTTTCTCCGGCCTTTTTAAATGTAGGCGGTCATGCAGCGTTTTTGGGGCTCATGTGTGGCCCAGGACAGGTATAGTCAATGTCCAGTGAAACTAAAATTGGTGGTTGAAAGACTCCTTTTTACGGCCTTTTTAAATGTAGGGGTCATGCAGGTTTGCGGGCTCATGCTTGTGGCCCAGGACTGGGATATTCACTGTCCAGTTCAAAGTAAGATGGATGGTTCAAATAATACTGCCTTCTGGCACTTTTTAAATGAGGGTGATTGCAGTTTAAGGGTCAGGCTGTGGTACAAGACAGGATAGTGAATGGTCTGTGACTTTTTTTCTGTGACTTTTCATAACCTAAGTGTGTTGCCTAAGATGTAGAACGTATCTATTTGACTGTTGTGGATGTTTTTCAATTTCAGCTTCTCCAGCCTTGTTTATGCGGCTGTTATATGAAGGTAATGTTGATCTCCCATAGACCCTTTAATGGGTCATCGCTTCATAATCGACGCTCACTATCGAAAAACCTTATCGATAGCGGCCGACTATCGACGATCGATCTCGATAGCCAACGCAATCGCTCAACACTAGTTCTTGTAGATCATAGACTACAGAACAGCATGCAATGTCAATCAGCTGCCTCTAGGGCAAGTAAGATATTAGCGTGTATTAAAAGAGGCATGGACTCGCGGGACAAGGAATGTAATTTCTACGCTGTACAAGCATTGGTGCGACCTCACTTAGAATATGCTGTTCAGTTCTGGCCCTAGTTTATAGAAGAGATGTAATGAGCCTAGATAGGAGAGTACAAAGACGAGCAAAACAAATTATCAGGGGATGGAGCATTCTTGGTTAGAAGGAGGATTAGTTTAGAATTTTGAACCTTATTTAGTCTTGAGAAAATAGTGCACGGCGTCGGGGGGACAGAGTTATTTATTTAAATATATTAAATGGTTCCTACAAAAAGTATGGGGAAAAATTATTTCAAGTGAAGCCCCTCAAAGCCAAGGGGAATTCCCTTTGACTAGAGAAAACAAGGATTCAATCTCCAGTGGAGAAGCGCGGTTCTTCACTGCTAAGAAACAGTAATCTGTGGAATCGCATGCCTGAGAGCTGGTCACAGTAGGAAACTGGAGAGGTTTTCAAGAAAAGGCTTAGATACACCTGGAACTAAAGAATTTTTAATGCGTACGCAGCTAAGTAAAATCTGGATCATGGATGGTGAGAGGATCTGGGGTCAGAGCATCGGCGTTCCACTGGAGCAGATTGGCTTCTTGCCTTGTGGGTTCCTGGGTATTACCTGTTGGTAAGCTGTTTATGTCCTGCCTCTCTCCTTCACCACATATTCCCCACCTTGGTTGAACTTGATGCACCACGTGTCTTCTTTAAACAGTTAATACATATGTAACAATCCAGCTCAAGATTCTATGCCTTTGGCTGTTATATATGTATAGGCTTCCCCAGTAGGTAGGTAGGTATAATGGCCCTCTAGTGGAAAGGCAGGTATGTAGGTCCCCTTGGTAAGTACACTGACAAGCAAAAGGGAAACAGTGTTTTGAACTTTTAACTTTCAGGCTCCATATCTCACCATCCACTTTAGCTTTGTACTTGAGACTACCATCATTTTATAGACCATCATTTTTTTTACCTCAAACAAATTTTGCTTGCGACTATTTAGCATATGCTTAGTTCTGCAGATTCTTGTCATGTAACTGCATTGTTACGGTTTTTTTTTTTCTTTACTCGGAAATCTCCACATTTTAATTTTTATTATTTTGTAAATTCACCTTTTAGCTTTCCACACTGCCTCAATCCTTCTGGGCTGGCTCTTGATCAAATCCAAGCATGTCTCAACTTAAATCTGGTCATACCCATAGTACTTAAATGTACAAAGTAACTCCGTCTTTTAGTATACTCCCATATAGCTCAGCATTGAAACCACTAGCTATACGGCTCAAGTATAAAGCACATAGTGCAGCACATGACCAAAATAGGAGCATACCTGAAGCAAAGGAGTACCTCATATCATTAGGGGTCTATAAGCTAAGACAACAAAAATAACAATATAAGATACTGAGATGGATTTACTCATGATCCCGTCCACTCCTTTCAGATCATTATTCCGTCACCAATTCTAAACAGAGATATTGCTCAAAAGATATTTTCAGTCTTCATCCAAAAAGGGACATAGTTTAGAAATGAGATAGGAGGAGGAGAAAAAGAGAAAAGCGGGTATGGGTATAAGCACATAGCTACTCCCTAAATGACCCTATACTTCCCTTGCACTCAGTAGCTCTATCCAGAAGCGTTTCCCCTACACCAGTACGGTTTCTCAGGGGATCTAGAAGCTGTACTCAAAATAGATCATCAAAAGATACCAAGAGTTAAGAAGTGGCTGGTGTGTACAACATCCCCAAAAATGCCACATTAAATTGCTGAGAATTGATATCCCCAATTTCTTTTCTATACTCTGTCCCTTTTTAGATGGAGACGGAGAATATCTTTCGAGTAATAGCTCTGTTTAGAATTGGTGATGGAATAATCATCTTAAAGGAGTGGACTGTATTGTGAGTAATTTCATCTCCTTATCTTATATTGTTATCTTTGTTGTCTTGGCTTATAGACCCCTAATGATATAAGGTACTCCTTTGCTTCAGCTGTGCTCCTATTTTGGTCATCTGCTGTACTATGTTCTGAATATGGGTTGGAAATTACAAGTCTGTTTTTAATATTTTAAAAGGTATATTTTAACCCGTACATCCATAAAATAATATTTTAGTGGCCAAATTAAAAAAAAAATTACAAAACAGACCACCCAAGTAAAAAAAAAAAAACTCCAAAAGAATTTGAAATTAAATAAGATACAGTAAAGTATCAGGCTTAGGGGCCATTCACACGGCGTTTTTGGATCCGATTTTGGATCCGTGTTGGATCCGAAAATCGCATCCAAAAACGCTGAGGCGATCGGATCCTAAACAGATCCAACATGCAGCTGATTGTTTGGATGCATGTTGGGTGCAGAAGGATCACACCTTATAGTTTAAATTAGGGCTCTCCTGCCTGCATCTTTCGCGATCAAGAATTGACATGTCATTTTTTGGAAGGTTTCCTAATACGCTGTGGACATGCATCGGCGATCACTCATGTGAACACCGATGCGTCTTTCAAAGTAAAAGCAATGTAAATCACATTGCTCATTATTAGATACATGTTTGGGTCCATTTGGGGTCAGACAGATCGATCCAAACACGTATCAAAAAGCATAAGTTTTACCGGACTTAACAAGCCGTGGAACACATGACCATAAGCTGCCAAATACACATGAATTAATAATTGGGTGCAAAAGCAAGTATTTCAAAAGATTATCATTGCCAAGATTACTTCAGAAGCAGCAGAGATGTAGTAATATTATGGGGGACTCACAATGCCCAATTACAGATGGTTGCTGGAGATACAACAACTTTTTTAAAATACTTGGTTTTGAAACTTATTATTGAGTCAAAAATAACTTGCCATCGCATTATAGGTCACTTATACCAAGTAAACATATAATTAAAAACAATATTTGAGAATGTCACGCATTATGCTTGCCAGTCTCTTATTTGACTCTGGACTATGATTCTTTTGGAGTGTTTGTATGTATTTTTAAGTTTATTGGTCTGTTTTTGTAATTCATGTAACTTGGCCAATAAAATATAATAATTTTAGGGATGTGCAATCTTTCTTTCATGTAATTATTGTTCTCGCTACAGATACAGGGCTATTTTTCTGAAATGTAGATGTGAACTCCAATAATTTCAGTGGTGCCCATTTTTCTTATGATACCCTCCAAAACGATATATTTTAAGGATCATTGGAGACAACCATATTCATTTTTTTTTTCTCTAAATAGTGTGCCATTATCACCTTGCCAGTAACTAGGGAAAATAGTTCCTTATTTGTCACAGAACTCGGATGAGTCTCTTGTGGTATTGCAAAATAGTGTATCAGCGGTCATGCTGGGGGGGGGGTTTTTGTCTCATCATCTTCAAAACATTAGAATAAATTGATCAAGTTGATCAAGTTTGCAGGCTGAAGTGCAGCCTGCAAAATAAAAACTAGTCTTCACACAAGCTTGTGAAAGAAAAAGTAAAAAAGTTATGGAATTAGCATGTCCTTTATACTGCACTGCAAATGCCATAAACAAACATTAAATACAAAAAACCATGGGACAGTTGATTTTGTTTTCTCCTTTCAGACCACAAGTATTTTTTTCAGTTTTTTTTTTCCATTACAAAATAAGATACATTAAATAGTATCATAAAACCGTATTACCATGTCGATTTAAAAAATAAAACCATTATGACTCTTGGAAGGTGGGGATGATCAAATTAATATGGTGTCACCAGAAATCACAGCTGGAGGAACAGATTAAGAGTTCAAATGCTTGAACTTCCACTAAATAAATGTTACATCTTTCAGCTAACACAAGGGATATTTAAAGTTTTCCAGATGCACTTATATTCCATACAGGCAGGATGAGTAGTGGAATCATGTGTAAAATCAGATTAAGAAATGCTTTTTCCACTTGTTTTTAAAATTAAAGGGGTTGTCTCAACATGCTGTTTCACAGCACGACAGACCGCTTCAGGCTCCCACTTTCTGTGCAGGCTGTTGTTGAATCTACAGTGGTTATTGACATATCAGCTTTGCTATTCCTAGCTGAGCCTGTTACAGTGACATGAGTGTAGGCGATTAATAATCTATAGTGTGCAAAACTACAGAGCTGTAAGGGTTAAAGCTTGCTTTAATTAGAAAACAAGCTCCGTGCTGAAACATCAGCGGGGAAATTATATTGAGGACAGAGCTTGGAGAAATTCAGAAAAGAGAGGCAGAGAAAAGGGGTTTGGGAAAACCCAAGTAAATTTTGTGTAACTGCAAAGATCATTTTTATCTCCCGAACAAGCTAAATCAAAACCAAAAGTTTTTTTGGAATAGTCATAATTTACCTTTCCCTACATGTTAAAAGCTAATAACTTTGAGAAAACCCCCTAAATGGCTACAGATATCAAATAAAATCTAAAACCAAGCAGTGTTTTATTTATTACAAATTGCAGGAAACAACAACCAAATTAGTCCTTTTCCTCTAAGTTCCAGAGATATCTTATGTAAAGTTTTTTTAATTGCCTGCAAAAAAAGCCTCATACCCACAAACCCCCCAAAAAAACAAAAAAAGGAGGGGTTATGCGTGTAACCTTTTTTTATAATCCCCTATAAAAAATTTTTATTTTTTCATGCTCAAGCGGTCTTATAATCTTTGTCAGGGCAGACACGAAAAAAATAGCTCCCATCAAAACAGTTTTGATCTCAAATAACTGTGCATAGAACTCTTGTATGTCTTTCTAACAATCTATGATAATGTTGGTATAACAGTAGAAAGTCCCTGGAAAATGTAGACCTCTGATCTATTTTTCTTTAATGTATTGCTTTTGAATAAATTGACTGATTGTATGTTTGCTCATCAGTAGTTTGTATGATTTTACAAAAAGGATCCGCTTTTTTTTTTAAATCGGCGTTTTACTCTTTTCCTTGGGCTGTAGTTTGCATGTTAGCTTCCAATCTCCATAAATCGCCCAGGAAAGGGGGAAAGTTTTATGAATAGTAGATAACAATGCTAAAATCTGTTATTATTGTGAATTATATATGTTGCATTTTCATTGAGATGTCATTATTGTTAAATGTATACATACAGTGTCAGACTATGGTTAGTAAGGGATGTTACTGTTTAGTTAGAGGCTAAATGGCCTTAAGTATAAGTTGTAAATATTGTATAGTGACCTGTTACTGTGTGAAAAATGAAGAATAAAGCTGTCTGAGGTTTGTCTTAAACCAATGTTGTAGTTGGAGTGACAGGTATTGATGTGCCATGGTCTAACTAAGGTATGGTGATCCCAAGATCTAATTGACCCCCGGGGTTATTTCATTGGGGTACAACCACAAAGACTTGATTTTAAAATGTGATTGACGGTACTCTTAAGTTTTACTGCTGTTTAAAGAGACAACGATAATTGTGGCCCACTTTACAAATTAAAATTGGACCATGAAGTGTAGAGCAGTCATGGGTGGCCAGCGGCCTATGTCTCACTGATGCTGGGGGCTAGTTGGCAAATAAGCCTGAATATTTAGATTCAGAACTTGGCAAATAAAAACTTTTCCCAGATTGCAGCAGAGCCTATAAACCCAGGGGTGGGCAAAGGGTGGCCCTGTTAAACATAAAAGTGAATCTATTCCTTGGAGCTAATTTAAATGTAACATTAGGCAGTGTGATCAATTGTAATGTTATCAATAAAATATCTTTCACCTAGTGAGAGCAATCACATAAGAAACCCATAGGAGAATTTGATTTCCCCAATGTAGCCTTGCAGACATCAGTAGAAAAATGGTGCCATTACGCATCTCTGAGCTGTAAATTGACAAAATACAGATTGCAATAAATGGTGTCTGTATTCTGCGGAAAAGACATGGGGAGTAGAAGCAGGGATTTTTTTTTACATTTTAGCCAGTTATAATTGTATTGCTTCCCCCTAAAAAGGGAAAAACTTAAAAAAAGCAATTATTCAATGAAAAAATAGAAAAGACAGGATATAATTATTTTGTTTTTATTTATTTGTAATGAATTGGTTGGAGAAACCCTCA
>JAODAL010017541.1:0-77439 GCA_025379985.1 Phyllomedusa bahiana
GTAATTTGTGGGGTCAGGGAGAAAGATCGGGAGAAACCCCTGAATCTTTGTGGAAGAAAAAGCTGGTGGGGGGCAGCATTCTGGTTGGGGAATTTTTTTGGGATTACCGGGCCACTTCCCATCCCATTTGGAAAAGGCGTTTCCCCACTGTTTTGGGGTTGAATATCCTTGCAGATAACATACATCCAAGTTTGAATCCCTTCCCTGGGCAAAAGGGATCTTCCGCAAGAAATGGACCTGTAATACGGTGAAAAATGCCCGAATTGGTTGGAAGAGCTTGACGAGACTTAAAATTTTGTTGGTGCGTTATTCTCCAGACTTAAACCCCAATTGGCGGGGGTGGGGCCCTGGTGGTGGTGTTGGCTCTATGGCCCCCCAGCAGCTTGGGGCCCCCTGGTGGTGTTTTGGCTTATGGCCCCCCAGCAGCTAGGGGTTTGCGCAGCTTGGTCCCGGGGAAAGTACAGGTTATTGAGTTACCCGCCCGTTAGCTGCTGCAATACTGGTTATTAGTGCTGGTATAATTATGTGACTGGTCTGAAAAAGCGCATTTAAACATTTTACTGCACCACTTTGCTATAATTGACTTTTTGCTTTGGGATCCCTCTCCTATTCTGTATGTGGTAGGGGCGCCCGGGGTATATGGTAGTTGGGTCCCAAGGCTTAGTTCACAGGCGGATTCGGTCGTGGGTTTCGGGCGGTTGCCGGGGCCCCAAAAACCTGTCCACATCGCGTCCCAAAAGTCCCCGTTATTAATGGTTTCCATGGGGAAAACGCGTCGTATTTACACGCCGCGGTTTTTTGGGCCCCGGCCTTGTCGCGGGGTTTTAGAAGTCTCCGTCAATTATTTGGCGGGTTTTGGCCGGGTTTCGCCGTCTTTTCGGCGCGGTTTGGGGAGGGTTTTGTCCTGCTTTAATTTGTTGGGCGAAAACCTCGCGCAAACCCAGCCCAAAACCACTCCCAAAGCGGGGCCGAACCCCGGGCCCAAAAAACCCTTCGGGGGACACGAGTTTGAGGCGGGTTTGGAGAGGTTTGGCTGGGCAAAACCCCGCTGAAACCCCAGGCCAAATCCCTTTTTGTGAACATGCCCCAACTCAAGAAATTGGGGGCAACCTTTAGGGTGCCTTATTGGGGGTTTGTAAGAGACCTTCACTGTGTTCAAAGAACCTTGCTGGTGGGTGTTTGTATGACTTGTTTGATCCCAACCCTTTGGGTTTAAGATTTTTGGGGCTTTTTTTTTTTTTTAAAGTGACTTTTGTTTCATAAACTTTTTACACATAACAAAAGTTTATTGTCAATAAGGCAGTAAGACTGTCTTTGTTGCCCATAGCAACCAATCAGAGCCCATAGCAACCAATCAGGGCTCATAGCAACCAACCAGAGCCCATAGCAACCAATCAGGGCTCATAGCAACCAACCAGAGCCCATAGCAACCATTCAGAAGCCCATAGCGCCAATCAGGGCTTCATAGCAACCAACCAGAGCATAGAATCCAATCAGGGCTCATAGCATAACAACCAGGAGCATAGCAACCAATCAGAGCTAATAGCAACCAATCAGAGCCATAGCAACCAATCCGGGCTCATAGCAACCAACCAGAGCCCATAGCAACCAATCAGAGCCCAATAGCGACCAATCAGAGCCCATAGCAACCAGTCAGAGCTCAGCTTTTATTTTTTCCAGAGCACTGGACAAAAGCTGAGCATCTGAAATGAATAGCTGAGCTCTGGATTGGTTGCTATGAGCTGATTGGTTGCTATGTGCCTCTGATTGGTGGATATGGGCACAAAGAACAGTTACTCCAAGACAGTTTTCATACATAAGGATATGTTCACACGGCTTTTTTGGCAAACAATGTGTGTGCGTGGCGGATGGGTGTGACATGCTTCAGTGGGTTGCGGCTTCAGTGTGTGTTGCGGGGGATGGGTGTGCATGCTTCAGTGTGTGTGCCGGGGGATGGGTGTGCATGCCTCAGTGTGTGTGCGGGGGCATGGTTGTGCATGCCTTCAGTTGTGTGTGCGGGGGCATGGGGTGCATGCTTCTAGTGTGCTGTTGCGCGGGGCAGGGTGTGTAAGCTTCAGTGTGTGTGCGGGGGGGCATGGGTGTGATGCTTTTCAGTGTGTGTGCTGGGGCATGGGTGTGCAAGCTTCAATGTGTTGTGCGGGGAGGGGGGTGCATGCTTCAGGGTGGGTGCGGGGGGCTTGGGTGTGCGTGCTTCAGTGTGTGTGCAGGAGAGGAGTGTGACATGCTTCCGGTGTGCAGGGGAGGGTGGTGCATGCTTCAGTGTGTGTGGAGGGGAGGGGGGGGGGGGGTGTGTGCTTGCTTCAGTGTGTGTGAGGGCTGGGTGTGCATGCTTCTGTGTGTGTGCGGGGCGGGGGGCATGGGTGTGCATGCTTCGTGTGTGTGCAGGGGGGAATGGGTGTGCATTGCTTCTGTGTGAGGGGAGGGGTGTTGCATGATTCAGTGTGTGTGCGGGGGGGGGATGGGTGTTGCATGCTTTCAGTCTGTGTGTGGGGAGGGGTGTGCATGTTCTGTGTGTCTAGGTGCGCGGGGACGGGGTGTGCATGTGCTTTCTCGTGGTTGTGTGAAGGGGAGGGGGTGTGCATGCTTCGTGTTTGCGGGGGCATGGGTGTGCATGCTTCAGTGTGGTGTGTGCTGGGGGGCAATGGGTGTGCTTGTTGTCGTGTGTGCGGGGGCATGGGTGGTTGCATGCCTTCAGTGTGAGGGCGTGGGGTGTGCCTGCTTCAGTGTGGGTGCGGGGGCATGGGTGTGCATACTTCAGTGTGTGTGCAGAAGAGGAGTGCATGCTTCAGTGTGTGCGGGGGCATGGGTGTACGTTTCAGTGTGTGTGCGGGGGCATGGGTGTGCATGCTTCAGTGTGTGTGAGGGGAGGGGTGTGCATGCTTCAGTGTGTGTGCAGGAGAGGAGTGTGCATGCTTCAGTGTGAGTGGAGGGGTGTGCATGCTTCAGTGAGTGTGCGCGGGGGTATGGGTGTGCATGCTTCAGTGTGTGTGCGCGGGGGTATGGGTGTGCATGCTTCAGTGTGTGTGAGGGGAGGGGGTGTTGTGTGCCGATACTTCCCTGTGATGGTGATGGGGAAGGGTGATGCAGCTTCAGTGTGTGTGCGGGGTTGTGTGTGTGTGTGTGTATTTCAGTGTGTGTGCGCGGTGTGTGTATTTTAGTGTGGGTGCGAGGGGTGTGTGTGTGTATTTTAGTATGGTGCGAGGGGTGTGTGTGTGTATTTTAGTGTGGGTGCGAGGGGTGTATGTCTGTATTTTAGTGTGGGTGCGAGGGGTGTCTGTGTGTGTGTGTATTTTAGTGTGGCTGCGAGGGGTGTGTGTGTGTATTTCTTTGTGCGTGCGAGGGGTGTGTGTGTGTATTTCTTTGTGCGTGAGAGGGGTGTGTGTGTGTATTTCATTGTTGGTGAGAGGTGTTTGTGTGTGTATTTCTGTGTGGGTGAGAGGGGTGTGTTGTGTGTTTTACAGTCGTGGGTGCGAGGGTGTGTGTGTGTATTTAGTGTCGGGTTGCGAGGGGGTGTGTGTGGATTTTCAAGTGTGGGTTGCGACGGGGTTGGGCTGTGTGTATTTTAGTGGTGGGGTGCGGAGGGTGGGGTGGTGTGTATTTTAGTGTGGGTGCGAGGGGTGTGTGTGTGTATTTAAGTGTGGGTGCGAGGGGTGTGTGTGTGTATTTCAAGTGGTGAGTGGCGGAGAGGTGTTATGGTCTGTATTTTAGTGTGGGTGCGGAGGGGTGTGGTGTGTGTAGCTTCAGTGATGGGTGCGTGGGGATCTTGTGTGTGTGTATTTCATTGTGCGTGCGAGGGGTGTGTGTGTGTATTTCTTTGTGCGTGCGAGGGGTGTGTGTGTATTTCAGTGTGTGCGGGGGGGGGGGTGTATTTCAGTGTAAGTGAGGGGTGTGTTGGTCTGTGTGGGAGGGGTGTGTGTGTGTTTGAGTCTCTGGGGGAGGGGTATGTGTGTGTGTGGGAGGGGTGTGTGTGTGTTTGAGTCTCTGGGGGAGGGGTATGTGTGTGTGTGGGTGGGTGTGTGTTGAAATGTGCAAGGTGGTAAGTAGTTGCCCTCTGCTCCCTTTTCTCTGCCCCATGCGGTCTGTCTTTGGCAAGCTGAGAAGGGAGGAGACAGGCCGCGGAACAGACTATGGTGATTGCTATGGCAATTGGCCTATTTCAGCATCCAGGAATGCTGGTGACACTCCATCCCCAATAGGTGGCATCCAGTATTCCTTTCATGGAAAGCTAGATGTTACCTTTGGGTGATGGGTGTCACCCAGCTTTCTTGGATGCTGAATAGGGTATCCAGCCTATGTGTATGAGTGCAATGTTTGTTTATTTACAGGTTCCCATTAGGACTACGTCAAATTCCGTGGACTATTGTCGGATCAACTTGGTGGATCTAATTTTTTCAAATTAAAAAATGGATAATTAGGGCAGGTTGTGGGGCGTGTTTATGTTAATAAAAGTTTTTTTCGTGCAATTTGTTTGTGTTTATTTTCCATACAATTCAGTGATAATAGAGGAGGTATCTGACAGATGCCTCTTCATTACTATCGCTGGGCTGGTGTCAGCAGCAGTGTTGCTTGTTGCTAAGGGCTGACACTAACCCCGTTTCACTATTACCCCAGTACCCAACGCTACCAGCGGGTATGGGTAGAGCCGGTAACCATCGAAGTGGACTCTCTAATGTGATGGTTCGTCTGTGATGGAAGAGTCCAGTAGTCGATGTTATTCCCTCTCTGATAATATCAGGCTGCAGCTGTTGATTTTTGCTTGGCTGGTTATGGAAATTGGGGGGGGGACCCCATGTTCGCTTTTTTTTTCTGGAAATGTATTTTATTTAATGAGAATCTGCACACGGGGCATCCACTGTAATAGATTACAGGAGATGCCCACCTGTAGGATTCTCAATAAATAAATGCACTATTTTTGAAAAAAATAAGACGAGAGGTCCTCTACATTTCATAACCAGCCAAGGAAAAACACATCAGCTGCAGGGCCTGTAATATCAGAATGGGGATGGTCCATTAACACTGGTCCCTTCTCATTCTAAAAAATATCAGCCACAGCGGTCCCCAGAAGGGACCATCACATAAGCGGGTCCACATCTGGACGGTTACCGACTTGTCCCAGTACCCTGTGCTTTAGGGTACTGGGGCTTTAGTGACTCTGGCGTTAGAGTCAGCTGAGGATGCAAAAACTACTGCTGGTGACACCAGCCCGTTGGAGCGCTAGTAATGGAGAGGCGTCTGTCAGATACACCATTACTAAAAATGAAAATTTTAAAATTGGGAAAAATAAACCAGAACACAAATTACACAAAAAAACTTTTATTTAAAATGGAAACTCCCCGACATCAGCCCTCTTTCTCCATTTTATTACAGAAATCATCCAAATTGGTCCAACTTAATCCATGAGTCCGACTCAATACTCCAAAGGGGAAACCTGTATGATTATATAGAATATAAAAAAATTAAAATGACAGTAGAATACCATCTCCTGCATCCCATGAAGATCATTCCTCAAATACTGAGATTCTAGGGGTGCAGAGTTATCACTATGGTGTTCAACATGCACAATATTGATTCTGGGGAAGTGCAGGCCGCAGCCGTAGCATAATCTCCTGGGGGATGGTCCAATGCTCCCCCAAAGAGAGAGATTGTTACTGTGCTCTGTGCTACTCTCTCCTACCACTCCCACATTGTGTTATGCATCCTAGTACCAACACAAATACAACCCCCCGATCACCCCATAACCTCTCAACCTAATACCCATAGTCCTCTCACCTCCACTTATCTCCCCATAACTTGTCTCACTCTATTACACCCTAGTACTCTCACTCCACTCCATCACCCCATAACCTTATCATCTATTACCCCCATAGTACTTCACTTCCACTTATTCACCCCCATAACCTTCTCATCTATTACCCATAGTCCTCTTCCTCTTCTTATCACCCCATTTGTTCCTCTCACTCTTCTTATCACCCCTTTAACCTTCTTCATATATTACCCATAGTCTCTCTCTCACTTATCACCCAATATACCTTCTCATCTATTACCCCTTAGTCTACTCACCTTCTCTTATCTACCCCAATAACCTTCTCATTCTATACCCCATAGTCCTCTCACACGACAGCTATCAGTCCACTATCGCCCCATAAAACTTTTCCACCACTACACTACCCACCTAAACACCCATGTTGCTGGTACAGTGGTGGCTACTGGTAGGGAAGTGTGAAATAAAAAAAAATCGAATTCTAAGGGTGCTTGGTGGGTAAATTTTGCAGGGTCGAGTTCGTGTTCGAATGAAGTTATCTGTACAAGGATGGAGAAGAAAAGGGAAAGCTATCATTCCAAGTCAAAGTGAGACGTCTCGGTGAGTCAATACATGTTACTTGCACTTGTAGTCACTTGAGTGTCTGCAGAGCATGGTACACTGGTTATTTACCACTTGTTATAATCACTGTATGTGGAATTATTGGTTGTAATTTAATGGTTTAGGTGTAGGCACAGTTTGGCAGTATCTCCCAACTATCTGGATGCTGGAATAGGCTAACCTGACAGGACAGGAAAGCTGGGTGACGCAAATCACCAGCTTCATCCAGAGTCCTAACACAGTCAGGTAGGTGGAAGGTGTGGCTCTTTTTAAAGGGGAGTTGGCTCACCATCAAACAGGGGCGTGGTCATGCAGATTTTTGCCGCACCTTCAAATCTCCTGCTTTTTTACTTTCAAAAGTTGGCAAGTATGATTGCGCCGCGTATTACGCGTTATACGCGGCGCAATTACGGTAATCTATATTTCTCATAGAGAGCTATGGGTTACGCGTCATCCCCCCTGTGCGTACAATACGATCGTATTGTATGCCGGGAAAGAAAAATGACATGTCAATTGTTAGCGGCAAATATGCGGCGCTAAGGTCTTGTTTACACAACGTGTTACAATCGCTTTGTAGATTCATCTTGGGGACCGACAGAGCGGACCCCGAGATGGATCTTACAATTAGCAGTGACTTTATCACTGCTGTCTATGCTGAACACGACAGCGGCGTTCAAGAAGTGGGATCGCCGCTGCGTGTTTCAAAAGCGCCGCTCGAGTCCGTCTTGAAAAGAATTGCATGTCAATTCTTGTAACACGGAGTGAAAACTCTGTGTGAACAAGCCCTAACAATGAATGTCTATTGGTTCCAGCACCCCTGCTACTCCCACACCATGACACTTGGGAAGAATGGTATTCTAGCACGTCGTTCCAAAACACCCGGCGTATTGCGGCGCATACTATACACGCCGCAATACACTGTGTGAACATACCCTAAGGCTTATCCTTTTTTTCAGAAAATCAAAGTAGTAAGAGTAACCCGTCTAGAATGCATTGGATCCATAGTAAAACCTAGAAGAGGTAGAAGTTCGGATTCTCTGTCAAAAAGATTGTAAATTAGCAGCATGTGGCTATTGGACTATATAGAGAACAAACAAAAGGGCATAAACCATGGCGGCCAACCAGGTCTAGGAAAATGCACGACTAACCCAGAGGAGAAAGGAATACCAGCATTAAAGGGAATATATTTAACTTTTTTTTAAATGAATTTAAACAACTTAATGAAACATCATCTTCTCTTCTTAGACGGTTTTATTTTCTGATTCTAGATTTTTTTAGATTCTGTTGTCTGTATATGATTATGGGGGCGGCCATCTTGCCTGAGCTGCTTTTAACAGCATTTAGAGAGATGCTTTACAGCAGCTTCATGGGACCTAGGAGCCTGTGAGCAGGAGCAGACCCATTGACTTCTATAGGAAAGTTTTCTAGGCTCTGTGACCTGGGAAGATGTTAGAGAGAAAGACAAAGGAAGAGAGGCATAAAGCAAGAGGAAGAGTGCAGTTATGTACAGTAGCTGTAGCATGGGCCCCAAGCATCAATTCCACTGACAGACCCCAAACATCAACTTACAAATGGTGGGGCACCAGCACCATTCCACTGATTGGGCCCCCAAGCTCAACTTACTGATGGGTACCCAAGCACTCAATTCCACTTCGGACAGAACCAAAACCTTCAACTACATGGTGGGCACCCAAGCATCAATTCCACTGAATGGGCCCCATGAATCAACTACACTAGTCGGGACCCCAAGAATATGCTCAATGGTGGGACCAAGATTCAACTCCACCGACTGACCCCAAGCGTCAATTCACGGACAGGCCCCAAAGAATCAATCACTGTTGAGCCCCAAGAATCAACTCACTGGTGGGCCCCAGGAACCATCTCACTGGTGGGCCCAAGAATCAAACTCCAACTGGTGGCTCCAAGAATCTACGTCCATGTTGGGGCCCATAGAATCAACTCCACCGCTGCGCACTAAGAACGGTAAACTACCCTGATTGGTACCCAAGGATCAAATCCACTGGTGGGACCCGTCAAGTATCACTCACTGGGCGGCGGGGTCCGAGATGACCCAATGGTGGACCTCAAGAACTAACTTCACTGGTGGACCTCAGGTACCTCAGTCTGACACTGATTGTCAGGACAGAAGGTCAAGAGATTATCCACAACAAATTTGTTTGTACATGGCCAAAAGGGGTGTATGCATGTCTAGATTAGTCTCTTGTCTCATTCTTTGGACTTGGTTGGTTTCTGCAGGTCCACCCTTATTATCGATCCCTGGCCTGTCTACAATTTTGTCTTGCCCCCTGACTTTCCACATCCCAATTGCTAATCCGTTGACAACTCCTGACTTGTTCTCAACGTTGTACAAGCACCTTGTCATCGGGTACCTTTGCTTACAGCACACTGTCGATGGTATGCCCACCGGTTCCCATGCGCCGGGAGTGAGTTGGCCCCCGCGGTACGCATACGGCCGCGGGACTCGCATCCTCATGAGCGCAGCACAACTTTACCCGTCACCGCGCTCCTTGTTCCTAATGCTGTCCGCTTTGGCTGCAAGGCGCGTGGGTCCCGACTACTTGGGTATGCGGCGCCGATGCTCTTTAAGTTTTAAAGGGCGCCAGCAAGCCTGGTAAATTGGTGATTGGCCGGCCATTGTGCCCTATATATGGCTTCAACCTCCATTTCCCTTGACCATGTACTCTTTAGTGCCGTGTACCTATGCGGTTGAAGCCTTCTAGAAATTTCGGGTTAGACTTCTCCGGTGTACCAGTCCATTTGCGACTATCCATCAACCACGAACCTTTGCTGCCTGCCCTGACCTTCTGGTCTGATCCCCGAACTACGTTCGTTCTGCCGATTTCTGTACATTGTTGGACCTCGGCTCCTTGCCGCAGGGCATGTCACATTCAGGGTTAGCGCCAGGGTGGGAATCCCGCCGCAGAAAGTCCCATTCTGCTTTGCGGGGGCTCTGGTGGAAAACGGGGAACCACTGACTCCCCGCTCCCTGTGTGGCCGTTCCATGCCTGCCGGGTGGCCCAGTGGATCCACTACTCCCAGTCGTTACACATACCCTCAATGGAAACAATGACTATTCTATGGACCATAATTTGGCAATTTAACAGGGACTGTCAATACCTCCCTTCGGGGTATAATATAGAGGGATGATAAGATACATTAGACTTCACACCCGAGACTTACCAGCACCAAACCGATTGTGGCTTGGAGCCTCTACTTCTTCACTGTGAATCTTCACAGTTACAATTGTCTACTTTCTTGGACTTTCTTACTTTTGCACTTTCGTACGGTATGTAGGGCATCATCAACTGAAGCTATCACCCTAATCCTAATAAATATATGACCCTGTTAGATTACGTATGATAATTTGACATCGTGAGAAACACAGTCACTATCCTGGCATCTGTGGAATGTGAAGTCCGCATTGTACTCCATTCTAAGCATGCACATCCCATCCAAAATCCACATATAGTTCAATGAACCCTGGAAAGGAAATACCAACAGTTCATAAAAGTATTTGGAGGAAGCAGGGAGAAGTAGTCGAAAAGTCACATATTATCCTGGGACAAGAGTAATTGTACAAATAGAAAGGTTCAACTTCTTGTTTCCGTCATTCTGGTTAAAGGTGCTCATCATTCTTTTGTAAGCAATGGGGAAAGTGGAGGACACCACTACATGGACTGCACCTTTGCTACCGATCTAGGATCCTTGTCTGTTAATGGAAAATTCTAGATAAAAAATTTACTTATATGAAGATGTCATTAAAATGTGATGGATGAATTGGCCAGTAAGATTGCCCCTCCAAAAAACAAAAAACACAACAATGAACAAAAGAGAAAGGGTCCAACTAACATGCAGTGTCGAACTGAAGTGCCTGGGGCCCAACATTGAAGTTGATTCCAAGGGCTCACCAGTGGAATTGATTCTTAGGGCCCACCAGTGGAGTTGATTATAAGGGCCCACCATTGAAGTTGATTCTTGGGGCCTACCAGTGGAGCTGATTCTTGGGGCCCACCAGTGAGGTTGATTCTTGGGGCCTTAGAATGGAGTTGATTCTAAGGGCCCTCCAGTGGAGTTGATTCTCGGAGTCCATCAGTGGAGTTGATTCTTGGGGCCCACCAGTGGAGTTGATTCTTGGGGCCCGCCAGTGGGTTGGATTTGGGCCCTCCAGTGGAGTTGTCTCTTGGGGCCCTCCAGTGGAGTTGGTTATTGGGGCCCTCCAATGTAGTTGATTCTTGGGGCCACCAGTGGAATTGATTTTTGGGGCCCTCTAGTGGAGTTAATTCTTGGGGCTCTCCAGTGGAGTTGATTCTTGGGGCCCTCCAGTGAAGTTGGCTCTTGGGGCCCGCCAGTGGGAGTTGGTTATTGGGCCCCTGCAGTGGAGTAGATTCTTGGGGCCAACATTGGAGTTGGATTTTGGGGTCCTCCAAGTAGGCGTTGATTCCGGATACACCAGTGGAGTTGATTCTCACTGGCTTCATTGCAGATGATGTTTGGGGCCCATCGTGGAATTGGATCTTGGGGCCCCCCAGGGATTTGATTCTTCGGGTTTCCCCCTGGTTTTGATTTTAGGGTCCTCCAGTGGAGTTTATTCTTGGGGCCCTCCAGTGGATTTGATTCTTGGGGCCACCTGGGGAGTTGGTTCAGAGGCCCACCAGTGGAGATGATTTTAGGGGCCTACCCTACAGTTACTGTATATAACTGCACATGCTGCAAATGACTTCTGCTTTCTGTCTCTATCTCTCTGCTTTTTTCTCTGTAAAGCAGCCCCAGGTCTGTCATGCCCAAAAAAAAATCCAAACATTTTCTATGTTTTAAATTTTTACCGCAGCGCCATTTTCTGCGACCAATAACTTTTTGGCACTTCCACCTAAGGAACAGAATGCGGAGCATTTTTTGCAGGCTGAGGTGTAATTTTTATTGGTACCGGTTTGGTATACATGCAACTTTTTTGATCACTTTTATTCCTAGTTTTAGGGAATGTGAGATAACTAAAAAATTGCATTTTTGCCGTTTGGAATTTTTCTTCTTATACTGTGTTTAGCTTACAGGATAAATGATGTTATATTTTAATAGATCGAACTTTTACCGAGGTGATGATACCAATTATGTGTAACTTTTTTATATTATGTATTTATTTTTAGTTGTAAAATAGCCAAAATATTTTCCAGGAATATTGGTTTTAACAAAAATACTGCTTTCTGATGGAGGTGTCCTTTTAATCCCGATTCGTACTGGCCTGCAGGGGAACAGGGAAAACCCCTGTATGGCCATGTTCACAACGTCGCCCAAAACCTTGCCTGAAACACGCTTCTTCAGAAGAGGTTTTAGAGGCGTTTCTCGGCGGGGTTTTTGATCGGGTTTTGGATCAGGTTTTCGACGAGGTTTTCACCGATACAAATTAATAGCTAGGACAAAAACCCTGCCCAAAACCGCGCCGTAAACACACTTCAAGAATTGACATGACACTTCTTTTTCAGTGCTTCCAAAGAGGTTTTATATAGAAATGAATTAAATGAACTGGGGGCGTTTTGGACGAGGTTTTGGGCGAGGAAATGCTCCGAAAACCTCGTCCAAAACCTTGTGCAAATAAGCCGTGTGAACAAACCCTAAGGCGGAGAAAAAGAGACAGAAAAGAAGATGTAGAGTGCAAGATTAATGTGTAGTCATGTACAGGAGCTGGTTGGGCCTGAAAAATCAACTCCAATGGTGGGCCCCAGTAGTCAACTTCACAGGAGTGCCCCAGGAATTACCTCCACTGGTGGGCCAGAAGGGTAAACTTCATTGTTGGGCCTCAATTACCCCAGCCCTACACTGACCCAAAGACACTAGTGTTATAGGTACTACATGGTAGGTGAGGATGACATTTTAGGTTTTGCATTGGGCCCAAATGTTTTGAAAGGATATTCGACTGACCTAGTTTTCGAATGACCAACCTAAATCTGTGCTGAGCTAACTTCTTGGATCTCTTCATTCTCCTCTATGGAACCAAAATTGAGCAATTGTGTGCAAGATGAAAGTACCCCGATAAGTTATACCTTGAGTGGTTATCCGACTGCTGGGATCCCCACTTTCTATCAATGTTTATGGGAGATATTGGGCATGAAGGTCGACGGTGTTAAAACCCTTTCAAGGACAAGTTGCTGTGGGCTCCAATAGATGTCTTCCACCTTTCAGACTGCAGAAGTGCTCCCAGTGGGCTCGCAGCAGAGGTCGTCACCAGACAGCATTATTATTATTATCCGATTATAGAGAGGATACATTCAGCAGCATCTGCGTTCCATAATCTCATCTGGAGCTTCATTGACTATGATTACAGGCTGCTGCAGACATAGGAAAGCGTTTCCTCCATTTTACTCATCTATGGATAATTTAGCAAACTACAAGTAAATCCGTATACCGGTCTTGGAGGCGTGCTCCATGGAAAAACACTCTGTTATATATATACACAGTACAGACCAAAAGTTTGGACACACCTTCTCATTCCAACAATTTTCTGTATTTTCATGGCTATGAAAATTGTAGATTCCCACTGAAGGCGTCAAAACTATGAATGAACACATGTGGAATTATATACTTAAAGGGGTTTTGCCACGATCTCATTTCATAGCTCCTGCATCCTGCTCTTCAGCTCTGTGTGCTCAGAAGGGGGCGTGTGTAATTTGTTTGAATTACATATCATGTGACCCAGCAGGATGACATCACCAGGCCTTTCCTCTCTAGTCAAAGAAAGGTCTGTTTATTTACAGACATGCACGTTGCTACGATGTAGCCTAGAGGTAAAGCTTTTTACCTCCCGACACGGGGGTTTCCTGGGTTCAAACCCCTGCAGGAACCAAACCCGTGGATTTTTTTTCTTTATCAATACACTAAAAACTCATTGAGGTTTATTTTTTTTTACTTATTTGCACTGTTTTGACTAATTACTAAGGAGCACGGAGGACGGGGAGTAGAGTGACAGCACCTGGGGTTTGAACACTCAGTAGCCCCCTGAAAGGAGGGTTATGTCTGGGCATGTGCGCCCAGGCCTGAGGAGCTCGCCCCCTGGTCGTATCCCCTGGAGACAAGCTGTAAACAATGGAAAAACTAAAAGGGCAGCAAAGCAAAAACGGTGCAGAATTTTTAATAAGGATGAATGATGAAAATGTTTATTATTTAATTTGCAAGTTTCCCACGTCAATTTTACTTCGTGGCAAAACCCCTTTAACAAAAACAACTAAAAATATGTCTAATATTCTAGGTTCTTCAAAGTAGCCACCTTTTGCTTTGATTACTGCTTTGCACAATCCCTTAGACACACTCCCTTACACCTCCCTGACACCATATCGAGGGCCAGACATCATACCAGGGGGTAATCTGACCTATCTTACTGGTGATACCCGTAGGGCTGTCGTTTGATCTTTTCAGTATTAGCCGGTGTGTAGCTTCTTCGCAAGTGTTTCCCTGATGAACCCCGATCATCTTTTTGGGGAGAAATGCATTGGATCTGTTGGACGTTTTTAGTCCTATATGTAGTAGCTTAAGGCAATGTTCACACGGCTTATTGCCGACGTAATTGCGGGGACGGATTTCGCCCCGCAATTACGCCGGCTGCCGTGCAGCGGGGGCGGGGCTGGGAGCCGGCAGCTCACCGGCCCCATAGACATTCATTATTCATGGCGCGTACAGGCCGTAAATAATGTGCATGTCACTTTCTCCCCGCCGGCGGATTCGCCGAGTGGGGAGAGGAGACGTAATCCATAGTTCTCTATGAGAACTGTAGATTACCGTAATGACTGGGAACTATTTCACCCGTACTGCAGGTCCCCAATACGGCTGAAATCAGCCCCAAAAAATAACCCTTGAAGAGCCCTTAGGTTGGGGTTCCAGGGATTCAATGCGGAGCGTTTTTGGGCCCGAATGTACCCGTTGGACGGAAAGGGCAGGGGTTTGAGTTTTGGTTTTTGTGCGGGGTTGGATACCCTGCAATACAGTTTGGATCCTGATCGTTACAATTATTATGAACAACAAACCGTAAGTCCTTTTTGTATCATCTCTTTGGGTATATATTGTACTGTAATTGGATTTTTGCCTTTTAATCTGAGTTAGGGGTTATTTTTTAGTGTTTATCTATTAAATGTTAAATTTTAATTGGGTTCTACTTTATGCGGTGATATAGGTACATATACATGACAGATTCTAGGCCTGAGTCAGCATCAAATCCTCGTTGGAAATTCAGACAAGGAAACGACACTGAGTTTCCATGCCGATTTTCTGCCTTCTAGTCCCTCTAATGGGCGCTGTGGTAAATCCAAAAAAAACAGTCTTTCACCCAAAAATAAAATTTTTCCATGGAAAAAAGCAAGTTAAAAGTATTGGGATTGAACGTGATTCTAGGCATTTTCGTGTGAATCTCCCCCAAAATGGGTCCAAATTCAACTGTAACCCCCCCACTCTTAACATTAAATTTTAGAGAGTTCACATGGCGTAATTGGGGCCTATTTCCCGGGGAATTCCCTGCATACACCCAAAGTATGGCCCCAATATCGTATAAAACTGGCCCCAATTAGTGCATATCTTATCCTTTTCCCTCCTCTAAAGGGGGCAGGTACAGGTGTTTTTAAAGACATGTGCCCCCCATCTTCAAAACACCTTTATGCCCACACACGTATTGCCATATTGCGGCTATCCCTTGTATTTAAACCCTTAACTAAACCAATACTGCCATTTGGGGCCATTGTGAAAAAATGAGGCCGCGGGCCCCACTTTTTCACAGAATTTGGGGGAAAGGACACTCCCGCTCTGTCTTTCTCATATAGCTATTCTCAATTTGGGGTTATTTCCTTTGGTTTTCTTTATGAAACGCGCATACAATTGGGATGTTCAGTGGATCAGAGAGATCCATGCGCTCCCTGCCATATGTCGCTGTGCAGGTGGCGCAATGAAGTGATGTAGTCACGCCTAATGGACATGTTGACCCAATGTCATGACTGTGGAAATCAGAGCACCGCTAGGAAGTACCTGGCGCCATGTTTCTCACCTTGCCTAAGGGCCTAGGCTGTCAGCAGCTAGCGCCCCCTTGTTTCACGCATATTGTAAAAGACAGGCATGGGCCTGTTCCTTGCGTGCGCATACTTAAGGTCCAGCAGGGCAGAGAGAGCAATGCACTTCATTCCCCTACATAGTGATCTCTGATTCCTGCCCTAGCCAATCTAGCACGTTTGAATTGGTGTATCCACCTATCAGCACATCTCCCTACCTACCACTGCCCTTTTACTACTACTGGTCTTACCACTACTGAGACCTATCGTTTACCCACGGGGGCCCTATGCTACCGTACCTACGGAGGCCCCTATCACTTACCTACTGAAACCCTATCTACCAACATTGGTCCTTCTTCTACATACTGGTAATACTACCTACTGAAGACCTTCACCTACTGGGACTCTACCTACTACTTGAGGACTCTATACTACATACCTAACTGAAATATGGGCATAAGGTTCACAGATTAGTTGTGAACCAGAACTATGGCTGGTTTCACACATAGCATTTTTGGAAATGTGGCATTTTAAGGCTTGGTCCACATCACATTTGACCGTACTACAGAGTGTGTTCGCTATATATAGTAAGCGTATCCCAAACATACACTGTTTCGAGACACCACATTGCTGACGTTTTTTTTTTTTTTTAATTAAAAAAAGAAAAAACTAGCTTCTCTATTGGCTGTCACTCACTTTTCCCTGCAATTTGATTGGGTAGGTAGTGTCAAATGTTCTCACTGACTGACGACAAATATTTTTTTTTAAATACTGAACAATTAAAACACACAGTATGTTAGAAAGTTGTAGATGTTTCCATTTATATAGCAAGTAACCTTTATATACATGTGCGGCCGCACACTCGGCGCATTTCCTACAGACAGTGTACTGGGTCTTATCAGGAAATGGACAAATAAAAAGTGATAGTGATTCACCAGTCTAGGTCAGTGACAAAGTATACCATGAGTCACGTCCTCCTCCGGAAGTATGTAGGACAGGTAACAACAGCTCCCAATACAAACACTGCGTGGGTGTCATCTGCTCAATGAACCAGGCAATGGGGAGATTTACTTTTGGCACTGGTGCATATGAAGGGAATGCAGTGATCGTGTCCTCTGAGCAATGGATCCTTTGTAAGAGCCAGTTCATTCCCAAAGTGGTGGTCAGACCCTGTGTTGAGGGTTGTAGCTATAAGGCAGGCATCCTCAAACTGCGGCCCTCCAGTTGTTGGGAAACTACAACTCCCATCATGCATTTATATAATCTATAACAGTGGGAATGATGGGAGTTGTAGTTTCACAACAGCTGGGGGGCCGCAATTTGAGGATGCCTGCTATAGGGGGTGCAGAGGTAGCAGTCTCCAGAGCTGTCTTGAAAGCATTATGGGCCCATGGGCAGAATACTGCAGTGAGCCCTGCCCAAATACATGACATCACACTAGGTCATGCCTATAGCCACCTCCAAGCACACCCATATTATCACACCATTTATGTCTGGATACCGGCAGCCGACAAGACTGATTGGCAGGGCAGGGAGCCATTAACTCCCTTCTCCACCATGGTTTTTAGTTGTTTGCACATCCTAAAAGCACACAAACAGTTAAATAACCAAGGGATCCTGAGTATGTTTCTTGTATTCCTGGGATAAGCATACCCCACCTGGGGCCCCCGGGCAACTGCCTGGTGTACCCAATGGAAAAGATGTCCCTGGCAGTCGCTACCATGCTATGAAGCCCAAGGGAGCCCAAAGGTTGCTTTGTCCCATAAGAAAACAGCAGTATTATAAATGGCACATGGTAAGCGGGGGCCCGTTTATCAGGACATTGGTGATGGAGGGGTCTAAACAGCAGGGCAGAAGGCTACAAAGCTCAGTAAGAAACATTAACAAGTTCCTGTGCTGTTGATAAGACACAGCAGTGAGTGATCTCACCATCTGACCAGGCCTGCTAGAGCAGAAAGAGATGGTCAGTAACCTAGGGAAGCTTGTGTACATAAGCAGGAGATAAGAACTGTTATTTTTTTTTGGGGATACATGAAAATCTGAGGTTCTTAGTGCACATTTTTTAACAAAACTGTGACGGCCCATCCACTAACAGCAAGGTGACCTTAGTTCAGATGGGGACCTACACTATAACATTCTCACCTGGCTCCATGCCTTTCCCTGCACCCATACTTTCAGGGCATGAAGGTCCTAGCTACACTATGTTCTGATTAAATTAATCTTTGTGTTTGGGTGGAGTACAAAACCAAAATCGATGCAAACAATCCCCCAAAAATATCAACACATACAAAACTATTTTAAAGAAAATGATGTAGGCGTTTGAAGATATGCAGGTTGCCAGATGTACTATATATCTGATGATGGGTGGAGTAGTAGAGATGGTGGAAGTAGTCGTGTGGTGCACCAGTGATTAATAAACCGCATACAACTTAACAGGAAACTTCAGGCTTTTACTCACAGCTCTATTATTGGGGACGTTACACTTTACTTTAGCAAGGCACATAACACGTCAGCACATCTCAGGCACTCCAGTTCCTTGAGTGACACTTCCTGACAACCTCTCCTGTCCCAGTGCAGCTGTGCAAAAGTGCTGGCAACTGGTGACTCAGGACACTCTTTGTCCTCTGTAAGGGCATGTTCACACAGCGTTTTTGGACGAGGTTTTTTTGAGCGTTTCTTCGTCCAAAACGCTTCCAAAACGCCCCCAGTTCATTTAATTGATTCCTATGTAAAACCTTGTTGTAGTTCACACACGACGAGGTTTTTACACGCTTCTTTGGAAGCAATGAAAAAGAAGTGTCATGTCAATTCTTGAAGCGCGTTGTCGGTGCGGTGCGTTTTTGCCACGATTTTTGTCCTTGCTATTCATTTGTATGGGTGAGAACCTCGTCGAAAACCTGTCAAAGCCTTGTCAAAAGCCTCGTCTGAAGAAGCGCGTTTCAGGCAAGGTTTGGATGTGGTTTGGACAAGGTTTTGGGCGAGGAAAAGCTCCGAAAACCTCGTCCAAAAACACTGTGTACATGTCCTAAGGGTCCCTTTCTCTCTTCAGCAGTCCCTCAAACTGCCCACCTGTATCACCGTTGTCACCCTCTTACTTGTCTCTCAGTCTCTGTGTCACGGGTTACTTCAAAATAAACCTTTTATTAATCCTACAGATCAGCAGTGCTTATATCGGTAACGGCCACTTCCCGGTGAGTTATTATAACCTGCTTTGTGCTTATCTGTGTCACAGATGGCTCACTACTTCTCTTGGTGTCCTTGGTTTGCTGGCCTTTCTCTCTCTGGTCTTTCCGTGAGTGACGTCACCACACCAGCCCGCCCTACCTATTGCTGGCAGATAGCCAGGGTGTCCCTTTTTCTGCTGTTTACAAACTATTACTATGGTACATACACACTTAGATCTCAGAACTGAACTGCAGAGCTGACAGGCTTCCTATTTAACTGTGTAACCTGGCCCCTTCCCTGTCAGCTCTCTTATTGGCTGCTTGACCCAGCAGCACTATCTCCCACTCTAAAATCAGCTGGCCCCTGTTGACATCTATTATACTGTAGTACACACTGTCTCCTACCTACTCACAGGAATCCCACACAAGCACAAATAGACAATTGCATACCGTTAGAGGTGCACACTTTTATTTGGATTATTTGCATGGTGTGGTGGCTGCCTCCATTGTGCACACCGTCCATGCACATAGACTGTTTTTAATCAGAGCAGAGTGTAGTTGAGATCTTCATGTCCTAAAAGTTTGGAAGTTTGAGAAGGCACCAAACGAGGTGAGATGTTAGTGTAGGTCCCCATCTGAACTGAGGTCACCTTGTCATTGTCATTGCAGTTTGAATTAAAAATGTGTGCTAAGAAACTCAAATTTTCATGTATCCACAAAGTAACCGAAATGCAGTCATGCGGATACATTTTTTTAGTTCCTCTGTAAATGTCCGCGTTGGGCGTACCACTTGAATGTGATATGCTATGTCTACACGGCACACAAAAACGGTCAGATTTTCTGCGCTTTTAGGGCGACATGTCCCAACTCGCCAACGCCAGTTTTTTGGTCTATTTTGCGCAAAAAACACTTTTGACGCCATATTCTTGATGAACTGTCGTACACCAACACTAGGCGCATTATATGCCGGGCACGACATATTACATATGTTATGCGCCTCTGTCGGGCAATGCGCCTCGATAGGCGCATTACATATACTACCAATAATATGCTGTGCACCTTTTTTACGAGATTCGTCTTTTTAGGTGCAATGCGCCTTTTTAGGCGCATAAAGTTTTCTTTGCAAGGTATACCTGACGCCAGTTTTTTGAAAGTATCGGACTTTCAGGCGCACTTTACACTGATTTAATGCTCCTAAAACTGGCATAGATACGTCACTTTTCTGACATGTTGCCCTTAGTGTTTTGAAACTGCTGAAAATACGACTGTTTTGTAAGCCCATAGACTTTAATATAAAACAGCAAAAGACATAAAACCAACTGCTTTTTTTTTTTGCAAAAACAGCGACAAAAACCATGGTCGTGCATTGGACTAAGAGCAGTTGGCTTGTAGCCATACATGGACGAACCGGGTCCTCCACAGCGAAGGACGCTCATTATAGCCACACTTTGCATTGCCAAATAGATAAGAGACCTAAACAGGGGACCTTCCTTTATTACACCAGAATTCCCTAACCTGTTTGAGATTACATTTTGACATTTCTTTAAACCAGACAACCCCTTTAGCTTCGCCGCACTGTTCCTACATGGTGGTATGTGCAATTATAAAGATAGATTCTAACAATTAGTACATAGTAATGATGATAATTGCCCTGTATAATAAGTGCCGCATGCGCAGTGTTTCTCTCCTATTGTGGCTCTGTCTCTACATAAAATACGCAGTGTCTGTTTCCTATTAGAATAATAAAAAGAATCTTGTCATAAATTCCGCCCCAGTGATGTAATATGTTAGCTCTCAGGAAATCAAGATTAATTCACTGACTGACTTCATAAATTTGCATTGCTACAAATTAATAGATGCACTCTGAGAAATGGTAGGCACTTGGCTGTCACTCGGAGCCGCACATGATATCAACAGCGGTGGCAGCAAGGCCCAGTATCACCATATATTCCTATGCAACGGGGGCTGACCTGGATACGGGCTACCTCACTGTATCCATGGGGTTTTGCCACTTCACAAAATCTCTTTCCGAGGCCAACTCAAAGTTCACAAGCTCAGCCTCAGTGTTTGGGGAGAGGGTCAGGCTTGCGCAGATCTCCCTGTTTATTCATATGGGAGTTCTGTATATACCCAAACAAGTGTGCTCAGGTATATTTGGAATTCCCATAGACAGTGGCGTGACTATAATCCTTAGGATCCCATAGCAAAATGAGATGAGCCTCATTCGCAGCTAAAGGGGTTGTCTCACCATTATTATTATTATTATTTATTTTATAGCGCCATTGATTCCAGGGCATTGTACATTCAGGGGGTTACATGTATAACATAAGTCAAACAAGTACAATGGTGACAACAACTGGTACAGAGGGAGAGAGGACCCTGCCCGCGACGGTTTACAATCTACAAGGAAGAAGGAAAGAAACAGAAGGTGAGGGGTAGACATGTTTGTGGAGGGTGTAGTGGCAGCAGGGTTATTGTAGGTTATAGGCTCCTGAAGAGATGGGTTTTCAGGTTGCTTTTGAAGCTGGTGAAAGTGGAGGAGAGTCTGATGTGTTGGGGCAGTGAGTTCCAGAGTGTGGGGGAAGCACGGGAGAAGTCTTGGAGACGGTTGTGTGAAGAGCTGATAAGAGGAGAGCAGAGGAGAAGGTCCTGTGAGGAGCGGAGATTGCGTTAGGGGAGGTATCTGGAAAATTAAGGCAGAGATGTATGGAGGGGAGAGGTCATGGAGAGCCTTGTAGGTCATGGTTAGTAACTTGAAATTAATGCGCTGGGCAATGGAGAGCCAGTGAAGGGATTGGCAGAGGAGAGAGGCAGAAGTGTAACAAGGAGAGAGGTGAATAAGGGCATGTCCCCACTGCACGGGTTTGCGGACGGTTTTTCAGACGGTTTGCGGTTTTGCAGACCGTCTGAAAAACCGGCCGCAAACTAGCACAATGGGCTCCTATGGAAAACCCGTACAGCATTCAACACTGCACGGGTTTACCGCCCAGCAGTTTTTCCGCCCGCGGGTTGCCTGATTCAACATGAACATTCTTCCGGACGGTTTTCGGACGGAATATGTGCAAGTGGATGAGAAGGGGGAGGGCATTTCTCTGCTCATCGTGGAGAAAAGCCATCCCCTCTGCGGCCGTGTCCATGTAAACGGGCCCCAAGACGGGCAGCAGAGTTGAGGATGGATTGAAGGGGAGCAAGAGTGCTAAACATGAGCCCGCAGAGAAGGGTATTGCAGTAGTCGAGGCGGGAGATGACGAGGGTGTGGACCAGCATTTTTGTAGTGACAGGGTTAAGGAATGAGTGGATTCAGGAGATATTTTCCAGGTAGAGGCGGCAGGCAGAGGTAAGGGTTTGGATGTGTGGTTTGAAGGACAAAGCGGAGTCAAGGGTTATCCCAAGGCAGCAGACTTGCGGAACCGGTGAGAGTGTAGAGCCATTGACTATGACAGAGAGATCAGGTGGAGGGATGGAGTGGGAAGGTGGAAAGATAATGAATTCAGTTTTCTCTACATTAAGTTTTAGGAGACGGGAGGAGAAGAAGGAGGATATGGACGATAGACAATCTGGGATCTTGGACAGTAGAGCGTTAATGTCTGGGCCGGAGATGTAAAGTTGGGTGTCATCAGCATACTGGTGATATTGAAAGCCATGTGATGCTATGAGCTGACCCAGACCAAGAGTGTAGACCCAGACCATCAATATCTCACCTCTGAGTCCTGCACCCATCTCCTAAACGAGCTCCGAAACCTCTCTGTTCCTAACGGAGAGAAGGCTGGGACTCTCCCATAGACTTGAGTGGGAGTTCAGAGTTTAGCTGAGTGGCAATGCTCGTCTGTAATTTGATTTCCCATTCATGTCTATGGGACATGACCACCTCTCCATTCAGAACGAAGAGGTTTCGGAGCTCGTTTAGGAGATAGGTATGGGACGCAGAGGTGAGATATTGATGGCATGCTCTAGTGTTATGTCATCAATGTCTGTATTGAGGCAACTCCCTTAACGATAACAGCAGCATAAAAGGGATAAGTAAAGGTTCAACCTACAACTATCATGTCTAGGACCAGATAAAGTGAAGCCAGAGTCATTACACATTTTTGGTAGTTCTAGATTTTTTTGGGGCATCTGCATGACATCTTACTTTCAGATCCCATTGTAAATATCTGGATCCACCTACAGGACTCTGCCTAATCACTTGGCACTCAGGCACTTGGACTTTGTATGACGTCCATCATCTAAGGCCCTATTCACATCTCGTTTTTTGGCATCATTTGTGGTATTCGTCAGGAAATTGGAAAAATTATTCCTGATGGACAATGCAGCGTGGACTATGTTTTCCTATTTAGCAAATGTCCACAGTTTTTTTGTATTGGACACAAAAATTTAGCATACCATGCTTTTGTGTCTAAACTAGAAGCGATATACAGTCACTAAATAGGGCAATTAGGTCTCCATTTGCCAGAGCCGACTTAAGAGAATTAAGGGTCCCTGGGCATAGCATTGCAGTGGGCCCTGTCTTCATACATGACATCACACTTGGCCATTCTTCGAGCACCCCCAAGCACACCCATATTCTCACGCCACTTATGTCTGGACACCGGCAGCCTGCAGCCTACAAGACCATTTGGCAGGGCAGGGAACACTTGGCTCCCTTCTCCACCATGGTTTGTAATTCTTTGCACATCCTAAAAACACACAAACAGTTAAATAAGCAAAGCCAACCAAGGGATCCAGGGAATGTTTCTTGTATTCCTGGGACATATATACACTACTTTCGGCTCCTATACTTGTGGTGCCCCCGGGCAATTGCCTAGTGTGCCCAATGGAAAAGATGGCCCTGCCATTTGCCCTCTTAGAGTCTATGGACCCCGATGAATATTTGTGGTATCCTGGCAGATACCACGAACGAGACCCAATATGTGAATGGGGTCTTACTTGCTGTGATAAAAAGGGTCCTCCAAGTCTCATGGATGGTCTAAATGGAAAGACTGATCTGTGCGGTTCACCGATCTCAGTGCAGGGTCCCAATGGTAAGAGATAAGAGATTCTCTGACTGCATAGTCCTCATCTTTGGTTTCATAAACTAATTATCACATCACACCTAGGTTTATTCCGTGCCCCAGGTCACTACTTCTGCATCAGTAATTAATTATCTTTCAAAGTTCTGTCGCAATTGTAGGTTATGAATGCATGAACATGATTCAACACTGAATCACGAGTATAAAAACCATCACAGGCACTGCAGGTAATAAGCCGAAAGGTAATGCAGAGCAGGAATGCCACCCCTCTCATCATAACCAGCCCTTACCACATACGCTGCACTGTGAACCACAAAGTAGTCCTTGTTCCTGTGCCTCCTCCATCCTGTATAGTCATAATAACTAGAGGTGATGACCAGGGACGGAACTAGAGAAAGCTGGGCCCCATGCTAATCTTTCGATTAGTCACCCGTCTCAAGCATGGGTTCCCCAGACCAGATCCCTAAATAAGGCCTCAGATCAGGCCAAGAAAAACAAGGTGCTATCTACTTTTTGCGGCTTCATGTCTTGGCACCTAGGTCCTTGCACCAGCTGATATCAGGGGCTTAAAGGTGAAGCAGCAAACAATGCTGTACCTTGTCTGGTGACATGAAGGCCTATGCACCGTGGGGTCTGGTTTCAACTGCTACAACCCCTGTAGTAATAGCACAGGTGCTATATCAGTGGATTTCTTAAAACGGCAACATGGATGTTTAGTGATTAGAGCTGTGGTCTGAGGTTCTAGATTTAAAAGGGGTTGTCCATTAAAAAGAATTACACTGCATCGGGGTCAGGGTGGGCTAAAAAAGAAAAGGAGCTGATACTTATTTAGATTAGGAAAAAGGCTCAGCTGGGAGGTTGTTCCAAACATCTTGGATAACTAAGCCCAGATCTTCTATGCATCCAGCAGCTCAGATCCTTCTGTCTCTCCATGTAATCCCAGACAGATTGGATGAGATCAGAACTCTGTGGGGCCACATCATCACTTACAGGACTACAAAAATCAAAGGGCGGTCACACCAAATATTGGTTTAATTTAATTTTTGTTCATTGACGAAATCTATTAACACTTCTATTATTTTAAAATATCGTTATTTTGCAGCACTTTTTCCATAGCGGCCTAAGGGTACTTTCACACGACGTATTTCGATGCTGAAACAGTGTTGTTGTTATACTGTGAAGAAGTCTAAGGCTACCTTCACGCGGCAAATTTTGACACTTTTTTTTGGGCGGAATAATCAAAAACGACAGTAAAACGCCTTCCATTGACTACAATGTGAAAATCAGTGTGGTGTGACAGGGAGGGCTGTGGCCCCTGGACTATGGGGTCTTGTTCCAACTGCTGAAAAACCCTATAGTAACTCCACAGGCGCTATATCAGTGGATTTCAAAAAGTGGCAACATGGAGGTTTAGTGATTACATCAATAGTCTTTGGTACTAGATTTAAAAGGGGTTGTCCATTTAAAAAAATTACACTGCATTGGGGACAGGGTGGGCCAAAAAAGAAAAAGATCTGATACTTACCCATCTGCCCCCCGTTGCTGCTGCTCCTCAGCTCCTGGTGATCCGCAACGCTTCACTTCCAGGTACTTGTCCTGGCACAAAGGAGAGGCTTCCAAGTTCTCTCTTGCTCACAGCTCTCCATTCTGTTGTATAGGCGTTAAGAGCAGGGCAGTTCCTAGGCTAAATTTAACTCAGGGCGATGTGAATTAATCCCCCCCTCCCCCCTCTCCCGTAACATATGGCGCCACATTGCATCACCATAAACCAAAATATACAAAAAGCTTTACCACAATCTGCTACATATAAAACTACCAAATAATAGTCATACAGTTACCAAATAACACTGCTACACCAACCAGACTCCCAAGACCACAAAGACCACATATCACCAGCACACAGTGACCGAATAATAAAACCACACCATGACCACATATCACCACCATATAGTGACCGGATAATACAAACTGACCATTACTGAGTATAAACCATTATACTACAACCAATATTACCACCATACAGCGACCATACATGTGGATACCCGCTGTACACAGGCTCTGCAGACATATAAAGGATTACAGTAAAGTTATATCTAGTGACTCACAGGAGACGTTCTTGAAGAGTTGTTCTCTTTCTCTTCTTCTTTTCCATCTCTCCCAGACGCCATGACGACTACTCCCGACTCTTCACTGTAAAATTTACAAAACAAACATCTTAGACTCCTCAATTTACCATCACTTCTCTACCAATTCCTATCTCTATACAAACTCCCCATCTATAGCACCTCATATGGTAGCCATGTAATATGCCCTCTGCAGCCACGTAGTAGCCCACTGAGTATGCCCCGTAATGATGCCCCCTGTAGCCAGGTGTAGCCCCTGTGGCCAGGTGATGCCCCCTTGTAGCCAGTGATGCCCCTTGTAGCCAGTGATCCCCCCTTGTAGCCCAGTGATGCCCCCCTGTAGCCAGTAGATGCCCCCGTCCTGTAGCCAGTGATGCCCCCCTGTATCCAGTGATGCCCCCCTGTAGCCAGTGATGCCCCCCCTGTAGCCAGTGATGCCCCCAAGTAGCCATTGATGCCCCCATGTAGCCATCGATGCCCCCTGTAGCCAGTGATGCCCCCATTGTAGCCAGTGATGCCCCCTTGTAGCCAGTGATGCCCCCATTGTAGCCAGTGATGCCCCCTGTAGCCAGTGATGCCCCCATTGTAGCCATTTATGCCCCCATTGTAGCCAGTTATGCCCCCATTGTAGCCAGTTATGCCCCCATTGTAGTCAGTTATGCCCCCCATTGTAGCCAGTTGATGCCCCTTGTAGCCAGTGAGTCCCCCATTGTAGCCATTGATGCCCCCTTGTAGCCAGTTATCCCCCCTGTAGCAGTTATGCCCCCATTGTAGCCAGTTATGCCCCCCCGATTGATAAATCAAATTATATAATGCCCCCCATTGTAGCGGTGATGTCCCACACTCTTAGCCACGACCCCCCCAAATTTAGCCAGGATGCCCCCCTTGCAGGCCAGTTAATTGGCCCCCCTGTTGTATGCCTAGTGAGCCCCTCAGAGGAGTGATGCCCTGTAGCCCGTTACCCCCCCGTGCCAGTGATCCCCCTTTGTACCCAGTTATCCCCCCCCCAGCCCCCCCCCCCCCCCCCCCCCCCCCCCCCCCCCCCCCCCCCCCCGTAGCTAATTCTAAAATAACAAAAAATTACTCCCGACCACGGGTCGCGCGTCCAGCCCGGGCGCTGAGCGGTGTAAGAAGCGGACGTCACCAACCCCGTCGCGGGGGGCGTGTGAAAGCTTGCGCCCCCTGCCGTGGTAGATGGGCGCTAATGAGCGCCAAATAGGGGGGGAAAGGAGGCGGTGGAACAATCCGTCCCTACCTCCTCCCTGACCAGCAGCTGCTGGCTCTGCGCGACTGTTATAAAACAGCCGCGCAGAGTCAGGGGCGATCCTCCGGGCGGGCGAGAGAGGCGGCGCCCCCCTCGGGTGACCAGAGCCTCGGCGCCCTGGGCGATCGCACGCCCCGCCCGCCCCTAGGAACGGCCCTGGTTAAGAGCAGCACCTAACATGGCACTCAGCTGTATTGGGAACTCCCATACAACAGAACTGAGAGCCATGCACAAGCGCAACTGGCTCTCCAGTTTGCTCTGTAATTTTCAGGGGCCTGTTCCCAATATAGGTGTGGCTCAAAGAGGTGGGACCCGCACCTATCAGACTTTGATGGCATATAATAGTGACCAGTGTCGGACTAGGTCCCACAGATGGAGTTGATTCTAAGGGCCCACCAGTTAAGTTGTTTCTGGGCCCACCGGTAGAGTTTATATTAGGGGCCCACCCTACAGCTACTGTAAATGACTGTATATACCTCGAATACTCTGCCTCTTGCCTCCCTTTCTCTGCATTTCTGCCTCCTTAGAGGATGTAAATGCAGTTAAAAACTACTCCAAAAGCTATAGCTGTTGTAGTTTGCAATTAAGAAGATTTATAGGTCTGTAACATACATGGGCATATATATGTATACTTTTAGTATGAAGTCTCCATTTGGTAGACTCACCATGCTTCTCATTGGCTTTCTGTTGGTTTGTATTATGTGTCTTATTTTTAAAAAAATTTCAATAAAGAATTACAGTTGGATAAAAAAAAACAACTACTCCAAGTCTACCATGCTCAGGGGCCAATCGAGGGTCTCCTCTAGTCCCCTGTGGGCGAGTCCGAGCCTGATAGTGAAATGCCATCAAAGTATATGGTGGTAAATCCCCTTTAAGGGGAATCGGACATCGGAAAATGACTTCTTTTTTAACTCATGTTTTTATGTTTTTAAATACCTTTTTTAAGAATCTTTGGATGTGTTTTTTTTATTTTCCATATTATTATCAACACTTTAAGAAAAATCCTAAAATTCTTACTATATACTATGTGTATAGCTAACACAGGTACCCCCAGTCACAATAGGAGAAAGTTACAGCTCCCCTTCCCTACACACTGACTTCTTCCCAGGCCACTGAGCCTAGAAAACTCTCCTATAGAAGTCAATGGGTCTGCTCCTGTTCACAGACTCCTATGTTTATAAAACTGCTATAAACATCTCTCTAAATGCTGTTAAAAGTCAGGCAAGATGGCCGCACCCATAATTATATACAGAAAGCAGAAATAATAAAATCTACAATCAGATAATAAAAACGACTAAAAAGAAAAGAATATGGATCAGTATCTGGTTTTAATTAGTAGAAAAAAAATTGGAGACAGTTTCCCTTTCAGGTTATGACTGATCTACGTATGTTCTCACCACGGCTGGATTACTAGTGTTTCTTCCCACGCTTACTGATAGGTGAATTGTACTGAGCAGCTGAGATATACCAATAATTTATTAAACAGTAACAGATAAGAACAGAAACTTCTACATGATCCCCTTTGGGCACTCGACATGACGGATCAGGAAACCTAAAGGAAAATGCATGAACTAGCACTTCACGACCATGCGCCTGCGGGGTGCCTCCATATCCACATGTAATCATCTGAGACTGTGTGCTGCCACCTCCTGATCACTTACAGTAACAGGACCATGAACGCAATCATGACGTCTTTGTAGTGATAATAATCTGTAATTTAAAAATGCAAAAAGTAAAAAAAAAAAAAATTAAAAATCCTTCTGTTTCATGGTCTTTGTCATTAATATGATATGAAAGAAAGAAAATATTTGAGCTACTAGTTTGGGAACTAGCCCCTGGGAGCAGACGTGAACAGGTGTGCGGAGGTTTCACATACAATCCGTTGCTGCAGGCGAGCAATACAATACAAAATACTGTGTTTTTGATGATCACGAGTAGCAACAGATGAACTTATAGAGGGGGTCAGTGTCAGATTGAAGTTCCTTAGGGCCACCGGAAGAAATTATTCTCAGGACCCATCCTCTATATAGGACATGTCCGCTTTTACTTTTTGTTGGTCCACTTTACCGTTATCATTGTACCTGCAGCGTTTAACTTCTCCCTGCCACGTGGTCATAATTTTTCGGCTCTTCATTTTTTTTTCCTCCCCACCTTCCCAAAGCAATAACTATTTTTATTTTTCCATCTATATAGACATGTAAGTGCTTGTTTTTTGCAGGACAAAATGTAAATGGTGCCATTGACTATAACATACAGAGGGACATGTTTGAATGGGGCTGTGCCAGAAATCTGCCGTAGTTTGAGCCCGACATTTAGCGAAGCCCCATTCGCTTCACGGAAATGCCTCCCGAACGCTTTTATCAGGCGCATTACAGAGCGCCCGTGGCATTTTGTAATGCGCCTGATTTCGGGGGGTGTGCAGGAGGCGGGGCGCACTTCAACCTTACTATAGATTTATAGCTTTACTATGACAATTCTAGGCGCATTACTGCTGCCTCATTTATGACCTAGCAAACTACACAGTACAACCAGAGACCTTCAGGTAAAAAGATACACATAAAATAGAACTTTTATTTTTACATGTAAAAAACAGAACTAATATGTCCCTATTACACCCTACAGAATAACCCTAGCAGAACAAATAGGACTACCGCCCCAACAAGGGCGACCCCCAACAGGAACCTACCCTAATGCGCCCCTACAAAGTGCCTAACATGTACTGGTAAACTATATAGAAATAACATTAATGTACAGTATGTGGAAAAACACCACTCAATGATGGAAATGGTCAAGAATGCCAGTATAGAAACAATACCAGTGCATATTATGGACAAGGGGAGACAATACAGATAACTAATATGTCCCTATTACACCCTACAGAATAATCATAGCAGAACAAATAGGGCTACCGCCCCAACAAGGGCGACCCCAACAGGAACCTACCCATAATGCGCCCCTACAAAGTCCCTAACATGTACTGGTAAACTATGTAGAAATAACATTAATGTATGTGGAAAAAACACCACTCAATGATGGAAATGGTCAAGAATGCCAGTATAGAAACAATACCAGTGCATATTATGGACAAGGGGAGACAATACAGATAATCACCAAACTATATTTATCCCATAGACAGCAAGACAAGTGAAAAATAGACCCGTTCCAACGCGTTTCCCCCACAAATATCATGGGTTCATCAGGGAACAAAACGTACAAAACATGCCTATATATCACAAAAGTGTGAATAAACAGGGGTGCTTACGTCTCTAAGAGGAGGGATAGTGAAGATGAAGACAGGTTCCGATATATCCCAATGGAACCTGCATAAACAATGATAAGCCTGCTCAAAGAGCAGCAAACACGCCGGTTTAAAGACCTATAACAATCAAAATGAACAGCCGTGGAGTAGGAACGCCGCGTGCCGATAATGTCTGTCCGAAAAATAATAAAGAACCAATGTTCAAAAACATGACGTGCGCAAATACTGAATGCGGCTGCGTAGAAAACTCGCACATTCACAATACGTGCCTGAAGACGTAGAGCGGGTTCATAAATCAGGCGCATTCTATGCTATTTTAATGCGCATGAAATTTGACGTTTAAACACCAAATTTCATACGTGCCGCCCATAATGTAACGGTAAACCAAAACAAAATTCTTTACTTGGGTGAAATGTGAAAAAAACGTACTTGCACCATGTATGCCGGGGTTTTGTTTTTACAGTGTTCACTCTTCAGTATAAATGATGTATTATTTAATTTCTGCAGCTCAGTCCAGTGACACCAAATATGTAGGGTTCTCATTATGTTTTAGTACGGTAAAAAAATAATACCATTCTCTATCTCTTTCATTTGTGCTGCAGCGAAAATTTCTGCAACCAATAACTTTTTAGTTTTTTCACCTATGGACCTGAGTGACGGTACATTTTTTTGCGGGCTGAAGTGTACTTTTTATTGGTACCATTTTGGGATACAGATGACTTTTTTTATTACTCTTTATTCCAGCTTTTTGAAGGACATGAAAAAACCATAAAATTGCAATTTTGGTGTTTGGAATTTTTTTCTTCTTAGATGTTCAGCGGAAGCTATAAATGATGTTGTATGTTAATAGTTAGGACTTTCAGTGACGTATGAAATTTGGTGTTTAAACGTCAAATTTCATGCGCATTAAAATAGCATAGAATGCGCCTGATTTATGAACCCGCTCTACGTCTTCAGGCACGTATCGCGCATGCGCGAGTTTCCCACGCAGCCGGCACCTTCATAGTTAGGACTTTCAGTGACTCGGCGGTACCAATTATGTGTAACTTTTTTATTTTATTTCTAAAATGGCATCTTATTAAACCGTTTTTTTTTTTACTTTTACTTGTAATCCCCCTAGGTTACTTGACCACTATGGGTCACAATCACTTATTCACCATTTTGCATTATATGAATAATGCAGAAGGGTGTACCAAGATGGCGGTTCTATTATTTCCTCCCCAAGGCAGGAAGTAATAAAAAAAAGCTTATATGGTGGCTTTGAGATCCTTCAATAGGCTTACAGCTTCCATAGTATATTGGCGCCCTGCAATCTTGGGGGCCAATTGGGGGAGGAACGTTGTGCAGCACAATTCCTTATTCATTTAAACGCTGCAGACGCAAAGTCTACATGGTTAGACAGCAGGGATCGGAGCCAGGGTGTTTATTGGATATGCCATCATAGCGTGATAGGTGTGGCTCCCACCTTTAATAACTAAAAATTAGTCTAACAGTTATCTCTTACCCTTTTTGAAAGACGTTTTATCTTCCATAGATTCATATATGTTATTCTGTTTTGATATGTCATCCCAGGTAAAGCTATACCACTGGGAACCAATATTTTCCTAAAGGGAGGGGTTAGAAATAAACAGCCAAAATATCCATGTAATATACAGTCAAAACCAGAAGATTACGTACACAATATAAAAAGACACATCTGCAGGTTTTTCTCACTATCTGACATGAAATCAGAATAACCTTCCCCGCTTTTTATTTCATTCCCCAAATGCCAGAATAAGGGAAGAAAATTTTTAAGGGCATTTTATTACTTTCTACAAGTCAAAAGTTTCCATACATTTCATTAGTATTTTGAGACATTGCCTTATCTGTATGACTTGGGCAAACATTTTGGACCCTTCACAAGTCTTCCACTAGTTGGTTGGGAAATTTTTGGCCGAGGTCCTCCAGATCTGGTGTAACTGAGCCATGTTTGAGGTCGCCTTGCTCGCACCGGCCTTTTCAGCTTTTTCCATAATTTTCAATGACTTGAGATCAGGGCTTTGTGAGGGCCCGCTCCAAAACATTGACTTGTTCCCCTTTAAGACCTTTGTAAGATTTTGGGCAGTGTTGGGTCTGTCCATTTGGAAGACCCATTTCAGCCTGCTTTAACTTCCTGGCTGATGTCTTGGATGTCGCTTCGTATTGCCACATAAACTTCTTCCTCCTATGCCATCATTTCTTTAAGTGCCCAGTCCCTTCTGCAGCAAAACAACCCACACAACATGTGCTGCCACCCCCGTGTTTCACAGTTGGATGGTGTCTTGGCTTCAAAAGCTTATCCCTTTTCCCCAAAAGGTAAGCATGGTTTTATACCAAAAGTTCAATTTTAGTTTTGCAACCAAAGGAGTCCCCAAAAATGTAGGCCTTTGTTTCTGTGCATTTCAAACATTAATCTGCGCTTTTTATATTTAAGGGCTTTTTCTGACAGGTCCTTTCAGCCATGGATACAGTACTTCTTTCACTGTGGATAATAAACCAATCAAACCCAGCTGCCATCAGCATCTTCACAAGGTCTTTTGCTTTTGTTCTTGAGTTGATATGCACATGTCGGACCAAAGCATTTTAATCTCTGAGACACAGGACAGGATAATTGTTTGCACAGAAGAATGAGGCACCTGGAAATTGCACCTAAGGAAGATCCAGACTCTTGCAAGCCCACAATTCTCTTCCCGATATCTTGGTTGATTTCTTTAGACTTTCCCATGATGTAACACACAGAAGCAGTGTGTTTCTGGTGTGAAATTAAAATACATCCACAGGTGTGTCTCTAACTTGTATGTTACCATAACATCTATCAGAAGCTTCCAAAGATATGACCTCATCATATGGGCTGTCCCAAATTGTTTAAAGGCAGAGTCATCCTAGTGTATTTTTTACTTTGCAGAAAGTAATAAATGTCTTAAAAAAAAATTCTCTCTCTCATTATTCTGGCATTTGACAAATATAAATAATTTTGGTTCTTAATTGACCTAAAACGGTTAAGGTTTATTCTGATTTCATGTCAGATAGTGAGAAAAACATTCATATGTGTCTTTTTATATAGTGTAGGTAAACTTCTGGTTTCAACTGTTGGTGAGGGCAATTGGCCTACCTTTCATTTTTTTTTTGGCCTACGTCAAATCTCCCTTCAGTCGAAGCACCTGCATAAAAATGGTAACCTCACCACACTTTCCCTTACCTTTTCCCTATGTGTTACATAATTATGTAAAAAAAAGTTTTAAAAAATTACTAAAAAGAAAAAAGGCTCATCCACATTTCAGTCTGAGTGCTTATGATTACATCAGTGGAATAAATCTGTGTTTCAGTTTATATTTTGTTAATAAGTTTGTTATTGGTTGTCACAAGGTGTATATGTCATATTGTACTCGTATGGCATTTCCAGCCAGCACCCACTGTGTATGGAATGGGACACACTACATGCTCTGTGCCTGATATAACAACATCACATCTAGGAAGGGTTAATCCCAGCATGTTTGTAATCACAAAATTTTTTGTCAGACAAATTCTATCCTCTTCTGCACAGATGGGGTTAAAGTGGTATTCACATTTCCTAACATCTGGGTTGCAGTTGACTCAGTGCGAGCGAGTGAGCTCAACTATATGCGTAACGCCCACATAAATTAACAGAGAGATCCAAGCAAGCGATTTGGACAGCTTTAATGAAAGCTAGTAGATAGTAATATCTTTTTAAAGAATACAATTCTTGCTGCCTGCATCCACCACTAGGGGGAGCTCAGCAGCTGCTTGCATACAGCTTATGCATTTTAATAAAACAATAAGCAGTAAGCTCATAAACTCTCCTTAGTGGTGGTTGCTGAGGTCAAAATTTTAGAATTTTTTTTTTGTAACTATCACTTTAGCTTAGCTTGATGAGTATATAACAAAATACATCAAGCGTCTCAGTCCTAAGGGCAGTTATTTTTTTTTCCTGCAATCAGCATAAAGATGGTTTAGTTCAATCGTTACTCCCATATAATCTTAGTGGGACCTGTGTGATAATCTTGAAAGCTTTGAAGTAAAAAACTTTTTGTGTATACTCTACAAGTGACCCAATTATATACATGAGCATATGTAAGTTTCCTATGTGGTTAGCTAATTTTGTTATAATTTACTTACAAGAAGATGACAACTCTAATCTAAATTCCTAGTATTATTGGTTAAAAAGATTTTCGTACTACAACCTCCCCTGTTCATATGTGACTCGCTCTGGATCCCCCTCTATGAAGAAAAACATAGAACTTGTGTCACCCGGGTGACTTGGGGCTTGTTCACATGGAGTTTACACTCCGTGTTACAAGCACTTTTAGGATCCATCTTGGGGTCCGCACTGTTGGTCCCCAAGACGGATCTAAACAATTAGCAGTGAGATGATCATTGCTTCCTATGACGAACACGCAGCGGCGGTCACATGAGGGATCGCCGCTGCGTGTTTCAAAAGTGCAGCTCGGCTCCATCTTGAAAAGAATTGACATGCAATTCTTTTCAAGATGGAGCCGAGCTGCGCTCTTGAAACACGCAGCGGCGATCCCTCATGTGAACGCTGCTCCGTGTTCGTCATAGGAAGCAATGATCATCTCACTGCTAATTGTTTAGATCCGTCTTGGGGACCGACAGAGCGGACCCCAAGATGGATCCTAAAAGCGCTTGTAACACGGAGTGTAAACTCCATGTGAACAAGCCCTCGGAGTTTGGGGGCATAACAATGTTGCATTCCAGCAGTATTTCCTCACTTGCTTAAAGGGATGTTCCAGGATCTAAGAATGCTCATTGGTCCGTCGGAGTTAAAATAGAAGATTAAACTTCCCGGATGGTCCCCTTCAGTCCCGGCTGCCTGTTCATGTGACAGGTGCAGCCAATCACAGGCTACAATGTCACCAGCACGTGGCCTCTGTGGCCTGTAATTGGCTGCAGCTGTCACGTGAATGAAGACCGTTCAGTGCTACAGCGGAGATCACCGGGACGGCCACCGGGAGGTAAGTGTCAAGGGTGCCCCCAGGATCTTCACCCCGGATCGGTCGGGTAGTGGGCGCGCTCGCTCCGCTACTCAGACCCCTTCTTACTTACCCAGCTGCGCTCCTGCCGAAGTCTCTGCCTCCTGGCGCGCGCATCCCCACCTCCTAGGGCGCGCACGCGCCGGCACTGTTATAATTAAAGGGCCAGCGCACTGGTAATTTCCTATTGCTGGTCGCGGCCCCTATTTAAGAGTGCCCCTTCTTGATCCTCTTGCTGGATCTTTAGTGCCTAATAGCCTATCGAGAAAGCGTTCCTTGTGTCTTGTCCGTTATACCGTGCACTGTACCATTTGCCTCCGTCCCTCGACCACGAACCATTGCCGCCTGTCCTGACCTTACCGCCTGGTGCTGACTACGACTTGCCTTACGATTTTGTACCACGCTACACCTCAGCTGCCACCACAAGTCACGTCAGGGATAGCGACCTGGTAGACTCCCACCGCAGCAAGTCCATCCCGCTTTGCGGCGGGCTCTGGTGAAAACTGGGATCTACTTAGTTTCCGCTCCCTGCCGTGGCCCATACCATCGCTTGCAGTGGTCCAGTGGATCCACTATTGCTGACTGTGACAGTATTAGTTTTATGTTCTATTTTTACTCATGCCCCAAAGGACCAGTGAGCCTTGTTAGGTCCCGGAACAACACTTTAAAGTACCCTTTAATAGGAATTTTAAGTGAAAAAAATGTATATTTTCTAAATAATACCTCTACTATAGTCAGGCAGTTTTGTAATGTAGATACATTACATTTTCTCTGAGCTTCCTGCAGTTCTATATCAGCTGCTTCATGGCAGGAAGCTAAGTAGTTCTATGTGTTCATAAACAGGAAAGAGCTCTGAGTTGTGCCCAGGAAATCAGGTAAATAAAAGTGTTGGATATTTTTCAGGGCAGCCATTGAAGCCGCACTCCTTTGGTCCTATCTCCCAAGGCTTTCAACATATGGTAAGTATTAGTTTTATCTTCTATTTTTACTCATGCCCCAAAGGACCAACGAGCATTTTTAGGTCTTGGAACAACACTTGAACCCCTAAGTACCATGCGTTTTTTTGTTGTTGACACGTTCGTGTTTCCCTCCTCGCCTTACCAGAGCCATAACTTTTTTATTTTCCACCTACATAGACACATGAGGGCTTATTTTGTGGGACAAGATGTACTTTCTAATGGTGTTATTCACTATACTATAGAATATATTGGGAAACCGCAAAAAAATTCCAAGTAGGACAAATTGTGAAAAAAAAAGTATTTTCGCCATGTTTGTGGGGGTTTTGCTTTTACGGTGTTCAATCTTCGGTAAATATAATGTGTTGTCTGTATTCTAAAGGTTGATAAGTATCCGGCAATACCAAACATGTAGGGTTTCTGTTATGTTTTGGTACCATTTTCTATTTTTGAAATTTGCGCCGCGGCACCATTTTGTGCGACCAATAGCTTTTTTGCACTAACACCTACGGACGTCAGTGAGGGGGCATTTTTGGCGAGCTAAAGTATAATTTTTATCGCTAGCAGTTTGGAATACATGCGACTTTTTTGATCACTTTTATTCCAATTTTTAAGTGATGTGAAATGACCATAAAACGCAATTTGGGCGTTTGGAATTTTTTTTCTTCTACAGTGTTCAGTGTACGGGATAAATGATGTTATACTTTTATAGATCGGACTTTTTCGGACGCGCCGATAACAAAAATGTGTAACTTTTTGATTATTTTATTGTTTTTATTTGTAAAATGAGGAAAGGAGGGTGATTTGAACTTTTAATACTTTTCTTGTACTTTAAAATTTTATTTCTTTTTTTTTTTTTTTACTTTAACATTGAGTCCCCATATGGTGCTTGACCACTAGGGGGCGCAATTGTTAATACATGGACAATGCATTAGACTGTACCAAGATGGCGGTTTCCCCACTTCCTGCCTGCGGATGGAAGTGGGGCAAACGAGGACATGGCAGTGGTGGGAGCCTTCACAAGGCTTCCCGGTGCCGTGTTCAGGCATCGGATCCCTGCAGTTATGCTGCGGGGACTCCAATCGGAGTGAGGAATGGTGCACGAAAAACTTATTAGACTCACGGTTCTAAACATGGATCAGAAACAGTGTTAAGCTCCCAGACTTTCAACTGTGGTGTCTGGCGGATTCTGTGGCAGTCCTATCCTATCTTACCTCTCATATCGAGCCAATCAGCCTTCACTGGGTCCCGCCCCCTTTTATTCAGGAGAAAAAAAAAAAAAAAACACCCAACCTGCAAAGCTCCCTTCTTATACAGCCGTGAGATGGGGGGGACAAAAACCCCAAAATGGAACCCCCCCCTTTTTTTCCCTTTTGACGGCACGTTTTTATTCTTTTAGAGTAGGGTAAAAAGGGAAAAACAGCGGTGTTGTGCGTTAGCCGGCTATCTGGGGGATTGCCTGTGACCCCCCAAATACCCCTTAGGACCCTGGGAATACTTCCCAAAAGGGTTAAAGTACCCTTTAGAGGGGTTTTCCAGCGGTTTTCTAAATAATACCTCTCCTATAGTCAGCCAGTTTTATAATGTAGATACATTACATTTCCTCTGAGCTTCCTGCAGTTCTATATCAGCTGCTTGATGTCAGGAAGCTACTGTAAGTAGTTCTATGTGTTCATAAACAGGAAAGAGCTCTGAGTTGAGCCCAGGAGATCAGGTAAATAAAAGTGTTGGATTTTTTTTCAGGGTAGCCGTTGAAGCCGCACTCCTTTGGTCCTATCCCCCAAGGCTTTCAACATGTGGTAAGAACCAGGAACTGAGACGAAGGTTGGGATGCAGGAGGCAAGATAGACAAAGCACAGCCAAGGATTCTGGGGCTTTCACAAGCCTAAAGGGAAGAACTTTTTAAACAGGAAAATTTTTTTACTTGGCTGCATGGGAGGAAGGCTGCATGCAGCACAAATTATCCCAGAAAACATCACAAGCTACCTGAGAATATATTTTTGTTCATTGCGGTTGTCCCAACACACAATCATATGACATATGGATAGGATATGCCATAAACAAGGGCGTAGCTATGGGGGGTGCAGAGTTAGCAGTCGCTACCGGGCCTGGAGTCCGAGGGGGCCCAAATGGCCTCCTACAACATAGGAAAACACTTGTATTATAAGTTTGGTGGGAGCCCTGCTATAAATTTTGCATTGGGGCCCGAAAGCTGTAAGTTACGTCTCTGGACATAAATGTCTGGTCCCACCTCTGGCACCTGCAACTATCTTAAGAACGTCTCCATTGACAGTAGAGAGGTGATTGGAACTCTCCCATTCATTTTAATAGGAGTTCCCAGTATAGGCAATGAATGAGAGCACCTCTGTCCCCTGATGAAGCCAGTTAGCTGGTGAAACATGTTGGGGAGGTCAGGCATGACATTTTAATTTGTGATTTTCTACCTCTTTCTACTGTGTTACCCGCTGCAGAGGGTGTCACAAGGAAACCTTATATGTTTCATGCCCATCAGATTAGGGATGACTGCCCAAGTAAGATGTTTTGGATTCCCTTTTGGAGTTAGCAAATCACTGTACATATAGGGCACAGGTGTCAAACTGCCGGCCCTCCAGCTGTTGGAAAACTACAACTCCCATCATGCATTTGTATAATCTATAACAGTGGGCATGATGGGAGTTGTAGTTTCCCAACAGCTGGAGGGCCGGCAGTTTGACACCCCTGATACAGGGTTTCCCTGCTTATAGGTGGTGTTCCACCAGACTTGATAATAGAAAAGGAGTTATTCCTTCACAATTAGAAAGGGACAAATTAAGAGGTTAGAAATCAAGTTTTTAAATATTGTGTATAAAGGTTAAGTGTTATACATAATAAAAGTTAAGTTTTAGTGCTTTATAGATTGAGAACTGATAGTGTAAGTTTGCCTATGGCTAAATAGTAAATATAGTTATCCTATCAATATGTCATAGATGTGTGAGATGGGACAACCCTAGTGAACAAAACATATGTTCTCTGGTGGCTTGTATGAGTCTTCATTCATCTCCCTCTGATGTTTTCTATAATAATTTGTGCTGTATGCAGCCTCCCTTGTCTGTGGCCAAGCAGCAGCTTTTCCTGTTTAAAAAAATTGTTCCGCTTTGGCCGTTAAAAGCCCCAGAAACTTATCGATATAACAGAAATGTGTCACATGGAACAACCCTTGAAGTTCCCCTTGCACATCTCACCGTTTTTGCTACCTTGAAACCCAAATTTTCGTACTTACCAAATTATTCTTTCACAATGACTTGTTGCAGATATATTACCCTGTCTCTATCACTGTAAAATAAAGTATGTTAAAGCAAATAGATAATTGTATATTCGGTCTTGGAGGAGCCATAAATGAGCAAATATCCCAGAACATAAAAAATATTGAAAACTCTTTCAAACCCTGAAGCCACTATGCGAAACCATATCTATTCCATGGATTTAGACACTCTCATGCTTACAGGGGTTTTGCCACGATGTAATGTTGACGTGGGTTCCTCCAAAATGGGTATTTAATCATTTTTCTAAATATATGTGATTACAAAAAGTGAAGACTCTGAGAGCTACAGCATTGCTCAGTCCCCCTTAGTTTCCTGACAGTTTACATTAGACACGACCAAGACACTGACAGGAGCTGATCTGGCGGCGCTTGCGTGTTTGCACTTCTTATCTGATGACAAGGAACATGAAGGAGCTTTAGAGGGATTGGCGAGAAAAGTGCAGTGTTTGAGGCTGTCTGCTGTATAGAGAATCCACTGGTTGTAATGTAATTATTTGAGTAAACATTGCAGACGCTCCCTGCCTCCTCCTCTCTGCTTACCCCCCTTCCTCTCCCCCTATGATGCTGCATGCTGAGTTTATCTTCTCTCCTGAGCAGATAAGAGGTGAGGAACTCACTTCTTGGCAAAACCCCTTTAACTAAGCCCCACCCTTGCATTTAGTGGTACTGTTCTAGAAACGGTAAAGAAATCTTGATACAATAATAGCAATTACTCAGATTGTACAATGCAGTGTTCTAACATGGGTCCTTTTATTTGGTCATTGGAAACGTCCACATTCTATGAACACCATGCAATTTTTTTTCATTTTTTTTTATTGCATACATCCATATAAAAATCCTACCTGAAGCATTGTTGAAGCTGAAAAAGAAGGCATACAAGCTTGCAAAGCATGTGAGGTAGTTCCTGATATGGTAGGACTTTGGACCTGTCCTTTAAATGATAAAATATTATTGTATAAAATAACTGGAAAACAATAAAAGCTGCTGACGACCTATAATAAAACCTTCGCTTGTCAAAGCAAATTAAGGAAGGAAAGTAAATGCAAAACACAAAGGGGCAATTTTCTTACATTGAGTTTTTGGGGCAAACCTACAGTAAAACCATGGCAACCAATTAGACGTTTGCATTCCATGTCTCATCTGTATAAGACATGTAAAAGTTAATTACTTGTTGGTTACTATGGTTTTGAGAGAGAGTACAGCCATTGGGCATTGGTGGAAATTCAGCAGATTCTTAGACAATGCTAAAGCTTCATTCACACAAGGCAAACTGGGAGGATAATTGCTAAGATTGTAGTTATTGCAGTAATTACGGGGGCAACAATTTTGCAAGCTTCTTATTTTCTACTTTATGTATTAGAGGGGGTTCCACAACAGTAAGGGAGACCTGTATGGAACTAAGCGCAGTGAATTGCATTTTTGCACCTATTTTCAGTGTCAAATGCACCTGAATGTATGAAAGTGTTTTTTATAGTCATAAAGGATGTCTAAAGTTCATTGCACCTCGCCTGTGTATTTGCCGCATTATGGAACTTAGGTGCATTAGTAATGTGCCTAACATGTATAAAGGCTATAGATACTGTAGGCGGGAAATAAAATAAAAGTCATTGGAATAGCATGTCAGTGAATAGAAACTATGGTACTGATCTTGTTTGATGAACCACAGGTCCCAGCAATACCTGTGCTGTGCTGGCTCTTGCTGTATGTAGAATAAAGTGTGAGAGCAGCAAAAATACATTTCAAATTGAATGTAGTAAAAATTCAATATTTAAAATTGTGAACAACAACATCAGTGGGTTATTTAATGTAAAATTAGCTTTAGATTCTTTTCATTTTAAATACATTTTATAGGAGATATTTTTATATTTTTGGGATATTATATATTTTTATATTATTTTTATATGAGAACATTTTTATTAAATTTAAATAATTTTATATCGTTTGATAATTATCATAAATTACTTTTTATTATTGCACTGGTGGAAATATTGGACACTTTTTTTCCCTAACAGCAAATCTAGCTCCACTTCAACGCCTCAGGATCAGGTAGACCACAATGAAATAGGTCTGCCTGTCTGCGCAGTAATGCACCTAGTTTTGTCGACCGGCATTCATATATGTGTCTAATATTACGAGTGTGGTGCGACGCCCCCCAGAATGCCTCCAAAACGCCCCCTCATGTTAGGTACATTAAAAAGTGTCAAGTCTTGGGAACAATGCGCCTAACACATTCATTAGGCACATTAGACATCGTAGCCGGCTAACTTTGGCGCACTGTACGCCAGAAAAGGGTGAAAAACCCGACTATACATGTCTCCCTAAATGTTTTTTTTTAAAGGGGTGCTCCCACCTTGGACAGTGATGCCATATCAATAGGATACGTCATCAAAGTTTGATAGGTGTTTCACCCCTGGAAACTGCACCTATCCTGGGAATGGGCTCCTAAAAATTTTGGCTCAGGATAGAAGTTCCAGGTACAGGTGAGCGGTGTGTGTGCGGCTGAACTTCTTTAGAACAGAATAAGTTGTATGCAAGAGCCACCAGATCTCCATTTGCCAAAACTTTTGGGGGCCTGTTCCTGAAATAGGTGCAGAGTCCAAACGGATGGATCCACTTTAATTGGGGTTGTTGTAATTACCAGCAAATGACCTTGCTGGATTGGTGCTACTGTATAAAAAAGTCCAAGTAAGGGTATATGATCCGGCAATTAAAAGCTAAGTTTCTTTATTATCAAAGTTTCACAAACATCCAGAGACAAATCTGTGTTTTAATTGCCAGATCGTATACATTTATTTGGACTATTGGATGTATATTGCTGGAGGGCCGCCGGAGATCTGAGCAGACAAGCTACCATTTTCCGTGACCCCAAAGGATAGAATTTAGGCCTCGTTCACACGGCTTATTTGGGCACGGATTGGCGCCGTACTCCGCGCCGGATTTGCGCTTCAGTTCGGCCCCAAAATCCGTCCCTGTTCATTAAGGAAATCCACTGCTCCTCATAGAGAAACAGTGGGACCCGTCGCTCCTCCCCGCGGCGAATCCGGCGCGGGGGAGAAAGTGACATGCACCTTATTTAGGGGCGGCACGCCGTAAACAATGCATTGTCTATGGGGCGGGGAGCGGCGCCCCCGCCGCGCTCCGGCCCCGTCCCTTATTCACGGCGGATTTTGTGAGCTAAATTTACGCTCACAAATCCGTCGGGAATAAGCCGTGTGAACACGGCCTTAAAGCCCTAAATGGGAGGACTGTTCCAGGTGGTGGCGGTCTGGAGAGGGAGGAGTTTCCTCCAAAACGTCATCTTTGGCGCTTGGACGTTCATGTGGAGACATGTAACTATTTGCTCCGTGATGTTTCAATTTGACTCAATGGTTATGAACTTTCGCTGAATACCTTAAAGTTGTAGAGACTCTGAGGCCATGTCCCCACGGCACGGGTTTGCGGCCAGTTTTTCAGACGGTTTGCGATTTTGCAGACCGTCTGAAAAACTGCCTGCAAACGAGTACAATTGGTGGCTCATGGAAAACGTGCAGCAGTCCCCCACTGCACGGGTTTTACAACGGTGGTTTTTCAAACCGCCGGCCGCCCGAAAAACATTGAACATGCACATTCTTCCGTCCAGTTTTCGGACGGAATATGAAAATATCAATGGAAAGGGGGAGGGCTTTTCTCCGCTCATCACAATGGCACAAAAACCGGGCAAATACCGGTCGGATAAACCGACCAGTATTTGTCCTCTGCCGTGGGGACATGCCCTAAGGCTATGTTCACACGCCGTAATTGTGGCACGTACAGTGCGGCCGCAATTATGCCGGGTGATTTGGGAGTCGCGCTGATACGCGCGTACTCCCACGGTGCAGGGGAGCAGACAGCCTGCCGGCCCCATAGACATGCATTACTCGCGGCGCGTATTCACCGAAAGTAATTTAAACATGTCACTTATCTCCCAGCGCGTACAATACAATCGTATTGTTTGAGCGGGGAAAGGAGGCGTAATCCATAGTTCTCTATGAGAACTATGGATTACCGTAATTTCAGCGCGCATCTCGCGCGTATTACAGCGCAAATACGACGCGAAATGTGTGCCGAAATTTGTCCGTGTGAACATACCCTAACAAACGGATCACAGGTTTTTACCTTTGTATTTTCTATAATGAATGCTTCAAATTCCGGAGACTATATGGGTTGCATAGAAGTTTGATATAAAGAAATATTGGGATAAATTGGACTGACATTGTTTCTATGATTAGAGTTTAAAGCTTCCTGAAGGGTGAGTGCTCCAAAGACTGTTCCTTTATAAGAAAGCTGAGGGGGCTCCTTTATTTTCTTTGTCATGCTCCGCCCCCTTAGCCTCTGTACCCAGCATAACACAGCATTGAACTTTCAATTGGAGTGTTCCTTTAAATTTACATTGTAACCCTCAGCTGTGTTTGTGATTATTGTCTTTGGTGCATTTTTCCAAATTCCAGCATGGTTGCGGGCCGGCCGCAAGTAATATCTGTATTTTTATAAATTGTGATTAATTACTGATAAGTTTAGTTGATTGACCCTTTTATGGTCATTTAAACCTGGCCTGTCAAATTTAAAATCCGAGCCCAAATGTATTTGTTTTGTAAATCCTAACAAATCCGTGGAGGACAAACAATAGGTGTCACTTAGCTTGGGTTCGCACTTTGTTATTCACTATGTCCAAGGTATCCGTAGGGTTTTGTTTAAAAAGATACCCTGATGGATATCGCAACAGATTTGCGGATGGCCCATAGATGACAATAAAACTAATATAGAGCAAGGACTACGCTTTATTGATGTCTATGGGTTGGCCATGGCTCTATTATTGCATCTATCAGGAAACCTTTTTTATGGGATCCCAATGTATATCTCCGATGTGGTAAATAGCAGTGTGAACACAGCCTTAAAGGGGTTGTCTCACTACAAGGATTGCTGCTTTTTATGTTAAAGATCTTGCAAAAACAAGTCACTTTGCAATATGTGTCCATTAACAGTGTCCTACCTATTCTAGATTCCCTCTTGTAGGGGCCCTGCATCGCTCCTCAGGTCGCTATAGCTACAGACCTTTTTCAATCTCTCCTGATAGGCTGCCAGCACTGGTCGCTTATAGCTACAGACCTGTTCAATCTCCCGGATAGGCTGCCAGCACGGGTTGCTATGCTACAGCCTGGCTTTACGCGCTAGGAAGGGAAAACTCTCTGAGGAGAGCACGAAGAACGGCTGTGAGGTTTTGTTCCTTGCTTTTCACCTTACTTAATTGCATATCACAAGGCATTATGGGAAAGGGGCTGAGAAGCCTAGTGGAAGCCAGTAAATGCTCCCTGAATTCAAAGTGAAACCACGAAAACAGGACTGAGGTGAGATGAATCAATGTAGTGAGACAACCCCTTTAAAGGGGATTGCAATGACTTTTTTTTTTTATTTGGCTACTGCCTGCTCCACTGCCGCCACTAATGTTACATGTGATGTCATGTAGGAAGGGAACACTGAAAAAAACGGCCCATGCTGAAGCGTCTTTTTTTTCGTTAGCCGAATTATGGAAAACTATGGAAAATCCCTTCTAGGTTTAGTGATTTTTTTTTTTTTTAAAGGTTGACCCCGTTTTCTTGTCCAGATGATATGCACTGATTTAGACTGACTATGGATATCAGAGCTTAGCAGCCATAAGGAACAGACATGTGAAAGAGCCATCGAAACCATTAGAAAGAGCAAAGCTTGTCAATTTACAGCGTTAGGAGCCATTTTGTGGGCTTGGTTACATCATAACACAGCAACCAATCTTCTATGAAATCAGTCTGATAACGATGTCACTGGTTCCAGGACTATGTGGACTGTATTTGGACTGGTTCAGGTTTTGGACCAAATGTTTCCATACTAGCCCAAGCAGAAGGAGTGTCTTGTAAAATGTGAAAACCTTATTTCAGTATCTTAGCTCTATGCTGTGCTGTCATAACTTGATGTTGTAGGCCCAAAGCCTCAGACTGCCTTGTGTGAGGCTGCACTACTGAGATAACAACATTCCTGTTCTGATTCCTGATACGTGCAGTGTTGTCATAGTGGGGATTCAAATGACCAAATGCTGCAACTTCCTAATTACCTCAGTTGTCTCATAAGAACAAACCATTTTCAAAGAGAAGCCGCTTGGTCTTCTCTTTCCACAGTGATCAGCAGGGGCGTAGCTACAGGGAGTGCAGAGGTAGCAGTCGCTACCGGGCCCTGCAGCCTGGGGGCCCAAAAGCCTTTCTGCCACATAAGGAGACACCAGCATTGTAAGTAGCACATGGTAGTTGGGGGGCCCATTTCACTTTTTGCACTAGGGCCCCGGAGCCCTCTGGTGATCAGCCATTGTTGTTGGAAGAAGCCATGTCTAAGCTGAGACCACCACAGGGAAAATGTAGTATGACAGGTCAGTCATTCAAATGAATAGCTGTCCTTCTAATACATGGACATTTGGGGTCTGCTAGAGGCATCATCTCCAAACTGTTGGAGGACCCCCTAAGTGATATCCATATACTCCATTAGAGCATATAGAGAGGGGTTTATGTCATGAGACAAAATTATTTTTAATATAGAGGAAAATATATGTCAGGGCATATGGGCATGGATGTATTTCTTGATTAGAATCCATCCACACAAGTTCTCCATGTCAATGCTGCCCTTGCCAGGGATCAGAACAGGAATGATATCATTAGAATCCCTCAGTAGTGCAGTCTCAGGCTATTGGCCTGTAATTTTCGACCATTGTTGTTGGAAGAAGCCATGTCTAGGCTGAAGCCACCACAAGAAAAATGTAGCCTTACCTGCTAGTCATTCCACTAAAGCCACCCATCTCCAAACAGATGGGGGAACCCCTATATGAAGTCCTTATACTCTATCAGAGCATGTAGAGAGGGGTTTATATCAGGAGACAACCCCTTTATATAATAAAAGGGCAAATATATCTGTACGCATACAGATATGGATATATTTGGTAATTAAAATCCATCCATAGAAATGCTGCCCTTGACAGGAATCAGAACAGGAATCATATGACTAGAATCTGTCAGTAGTGCAGTCCCCAGCCTTTGGCCTGTAATTTTCAGCCATTGTTTGGTTGGAAGGAAGCCATGTTAGAAAGGAAGCCACCACTGGGAAAATGTAGCCTTACCTGCTAGTCATTCCGCTAAAGCCATCCATCTCCACACAGATGGGGGAACCGCTATATGAAGTCCTTATACTCTATCAGAGCATGAAGAGAGGGGTTTATATATGAAGACAACCCCTTTATGTAATAAAGTGGCAAATATATCTGTGCGCATACAGGTATGAATATATTTGGTAATTAAAATCCATCCATAGAGATATTGCCCTTGACAGGAATCAGAACAGGAATCATATGACTAGAATCTCTCAGTAGTGCAGCCTCAGGCTTGGGCCTGTAATTTCAGATGATCAGGCAACCACACATCAGCATAGAAGATATCAAGAAAACAGATTTCACATTTCAGTGTACACCATAGATTACTGATGGTTTGTAAAGCAGTATAAGCCATTTTTAAAACCAATCAAATGTGATATGTCAGTCCTATACACCGATTAGCCAGATTCCCAAGCCTGCAAAATGGCCGTCCTACATGAAAGTACCTTCATTACAAAAATATTCCCTTTTCTATTATGGCTTTCCATTCTAAGAGATGAAAATAAATGTAATTTGCTCGGCAGTAGAAAAAAAAAGCAAACACTAGGAATCGGATGAAGAATCATTAGGTTGTGTACATGCAGCCATTTTCTTTCCCAATAGTGAAGCTTGGTGGCTGTCACCTTTCCTTTTCCTCACTGTTCTAGATGGATGACCGCCAGAAAGCGGATTATACCTGCCATCCATCAGGTCTTTCGCACTGCACAGGGGTCCATGAACTTTGACTGTGTTTCCGAATTTGGAGTAGTCCACAGAATACCGACCTTCCTCTTCTGTCACGATGGGGACAAAACGATGTCCCCAAAGGATTTCATCAGGCAAGTAGGACGTCCTTGCCTGAGTGGTTATCCCAGTTGTCTCTACCACTCCTTCGAGGATTGCTACCACCTCAAGATCGCGGTCGCCGAGATCATAAGCGGAGAATTGAAAAAGGGGGCTTTTCTCATCAATGGTATGGCTTATGATAAGAGGTGACACTAAGAAAATGGAATTGGTTCCCACTGGGTTCTCCACCTGGATATCTACTTGGGAAATTGGGATGACCTCTCCTTCATTTGTTGTGGTCTTCATCACTACTTGGATTTTAATTGAAGCACTGATAATCATACTCTTGCGTAGGTCACCCACTCGGAACATAAAGCGGTATTTGCCATCCCGGCAGGCTATGACGGCATGTTTACTGAAAATTAGGGTCTCGGCTCTGCGGTTGGCTTGGGCGGTCTTCATGAAGATACATCCGAGCATGACAGCATTGATAATTAGTCCAGATATGTTTTGGATGATGAGGACTGTTATGGCCACTGGGCATTGCTCTGTCACCATTCGACCTCCAAAACCAATTGTGACTTGGACCTCAATGGAGAAGAGAAAAGCAGAGGTGAATGACTGAATGTTAGTGACACATGGTGTGGAGGAGCCACGTTTAGGGTCTAGATCCCCATGGGCAAAAGCAATAAGCCACCAGGCCATAGCAAACAGCACCCAGCTGCACATGAATGTCATGGTGAAGATAAGCAGGCTATGCTGCCACTTCAGGTCCACCATGGTGGTGAACACATCCTGGAGGAATCGTCCTTGCTCGCGAATATTCTTATGGGCCACGTTACAGGCACCATTTTTGGATACAAAGCGTGCTTTTCGCAGTTTGGCCTTGTATTGAAGATGATCATCTTTATCTTCTGCAAGCCGAGTTATCAAGAATTCATCATGGATTAGCCCCTTCCGAGCGAGCATGTTTGAACAGAGCAAGCGATTGAACTAGCTTATTGAGAAGTGGCAAGTCATCTGCAAAAAGAAAGATTCATTGTATTATGAATATCTCTCGGGCGCCTGGTACGCTTTGCAAAAAGCCTATTTCCTAACTTATCTAAAGATGCAGTTGTGCAATACTCCATAAAGGACAATCAGACATCTGCTAGGGTTTCATTTCATCTCATAAGACAGATAAAACATAAGAGCTTAATGATTACTACTGGTTTATCATGTATAAAATGCACTTAACCAAATATCATTTACTGCCCTATCTTGATCCTTGGACCTAAAGAATCCCATCTTGAAACTCCCTCGATACCATCCAGCCCTAGAAACGAGGAAATCTCTATTGAGGAACACCTAGGAGGGGTTGTGGAAGCTGGGAAGTCGAATAAAAAATACACTAGGGATTTTTGGGCCAAAAAAACATTGTATACACTGTATAAGAGAATTCTGAGTTAAAGGACTGTTCCCACCATAGAGGTTGGTGGTATATCAATAGGATGTGCCTTCAAGGTGTGATAAGTGTCTCACCTCTGAGACCCACAACTGTCTCAAGAAGGGGGCCCCAAAACTCTCCATTAAGAATGTTGAGGTGGTTAAAACTCTCCCATTCATCAACTGTACTCGGAACTCCTATTAAAATAAATGGGAGAGTTCCAAAAACCTTTCCACTCTCAATGGAAAATTTTTGGGGCCCATTCTCGAGAAAGATATGGGTCCATGAAGTGGGACCTGCACCTATCGATACAACAAAAATGTGTGTGAATGAGTCCCTCAGAACACGACCAGCTCTCCGTTCTGAGCTGCCTCCTTCAGGGGCCCATTCCCGAAATAGGTGCAGATCCCAGAGGGGGGACCCGCATCTATCAGACTTCGATGGCATATCCCATTAATATGCAATCAAATTGCAAGATGGAAACAGCCCTTTTAAAGAGAGTGATCTCCTATTCAGGATATCCTTATATCTTGGGAAAAGTGGAGAGTGGTTATAAAGAGTGTCTCTCTCTCTGGAGGACCTGTCCTGTCCTGCCTTACTCAGATAGCCCAACTGATTTGAATGAGAGCAATGCAATGCTTAATTTCCCCTGTGGCGGCGCTGCAGGGAAATAAAACCATGATTGCCAGATTACAGATGATCGCTAGAGTATCCAGCAGGGAAACACAAGGGGCGACACGTCCCATTAGGGCTGCACCATTTTTTGGGGTGTATTTTGCGCTAAAAAACTGTTGACGCCCTATTCTCTATATAAATGCACTGTCGTACACCAAAACTAGGCACATTATATGCCAGGCACGACATATTTGAAGTAAGCGCATCAAATATGCTAGCAATGATATATTATGCACCTACATTATGCTTTGCGCCTAGATTAGGCGCATCAATTATACTATGCAAGGTAAACCACACGCCAGATTTTTGACAGATTCTGACGTCGCCCTTTGTGATCAGTTTATCATCGAGGGACTCTTCAGGTCCTTGCACATGGGACAGAATGATGCAGATTGTCCACAGTGAAAAAGTAACACAGCTGTGACCAACCCACACCATTTTAGGATGGACTTGTTGTGGATTTTGGTGCAAGTTATGCTGACATTTGCCATAAATTTTGAAAAAAAGCCCCTCTTTTAAAAAAAAAAAAATCACAATTTTTTTCTAGCAATCATTAACAAATTCATTCCGAACATTTATTCAGACTTATTATAATTATTATTAGTTACATGATTTGATAAGAAGGTTGATAATATACACAGTCAAGTCACATAATTATAACCACCAGCTAATATCTAGAGTAGATGAGCTGGGAGTGACTCAATAAGGTCCTGGTAGGTGTCACAGGTATCTGCATCCCGCAGCTGCTGAACGGTATGTGCTGAAAGATTCATAGAGCCAACATGCAAATCGAGGTGGTTCTTCAGGTGCACATTTGGGTTCCAGTCTTGAGAATTAGGGGACCAGGATAGTACATGGAAGCCTTGGTCATAGAGGAGTATCCCAGAGAATGCCAAAACCCCAGACCATGGTGCTGCTGCCAACCAGCTTGTGTTTTTCTAGAAATGGCTGCAGGGTCTTTCTTCTAATGTTTCGCGCCTGATGCGCTTGCATCCATCCATTTGATGAAGCACAAAAATTGACTAATCGGAGAAGACAACCCTTGGGCAATTAGCAGAGGTCCACTACCACCACTATGGTGAAAATGTATGCCTTTTCTGTTGATACAGCTTAGTTAACAGAGGTGCAGTGACATCTATCTGCTTTGGGGCCCTATACACAGTAAGGTTAGCAAAGGTGCAGTGACATCTGTCTGCTCTGGGGCACCATACACAGTAGGGTTAGCAGAGGTGCAGTGACATCTGTCTGCTCCGGACCCCATACACAGTAGGGTTAGCAGAGGTGCAGTGACATCCGCCTGCTCCGGGCCCCATACATAGTAGGGTTAGCAGAGGTGCAGTGATATCCATCTGCTCTGGGGCCCCATACATAGTGAGGTTAGCAGAGGTGCAGTGACATCTGTTTTGCTTTGGGGCACCAAAAACACAGTCAAGGGTGGTCAGCCATGAGGTGCAGTGGGACTTCATCTGATCTAGGGCACCATACAAAGTAGGGTTAGCAGTTGGCGTTAGCTAGCCAGAAGTGCACAAGTGACATCTGTCTGCTCCTGGGGCACCATACACAGTAAGGTCAGCAGCAGGGTTGCAGGACACATCACCATCTGCTCCGGGACACCCATATACTGTAGATGGTCTGAGTTAGCAGAGGTCTGCAGTGACATCTGTTGCTTCGGGTCTCATTGCAGTAGGGTTAGCTGAGGTGCAGGTGCAAATCAGTATGCAGTGAAATCTGTCCTGCTCCAACGGACCCATACACAAAGTAGGGGTTCTAGGGGTTAGCAGAGGTTGCGGCAGAGTGTGACATCAGGTATGCGCCAGGGCCCCATACCCACAGTTCCCTTGGGTTTAAGCAGAGGCTTCTGCACAATGACATCCGTCTGCTCCAGGGACCCCATTACAAGTAGGGTTAGCAGAGGTTGCAATGACATCCGTCTTTCTGCTCCAGGGACCCATACCCAGTAGGGGGGGTTGCAGAGGCCTGCATTTGACAATGGTCATCCGTATGCTAACAGGGCCCCATACTCCAGTAGGCGTTAGAAGAGGTCTGCAGTCGACAATACGTCTGCTTCGGCGGCCCCTTAATACAACGTGTAAGGTTAGCAGAGGTTGCAGTGAACCATCAGTTCTGACTTCCTCAGGGCCCCATACCAAAGTAGGGTTTAGCGAGGCTGTTTGGCAATGAATCACGTCTGTCACAGGGCCCTACCCAGTAGGAGTTAGCAGAGGTGCAGTGACATTCCGTCCTGATACGGGGACCCCATACAGTAAGGTAGCAGAGGTTAAGGATAGACAGAGGCTGTGCAGTGACATCCGTTTTCTTCTTCGGGATACCATATGCAGTAGTCAGGTTAGACAGAGGGTGAATGAGTGCCGTCTGATCACAGGGCCCCTCATACACAGCTAGAGTTCACTGAACTGTTGTTTTGTCGTTAGATACAATGTCGGTCGCCCCCCTGGGTTGTGTTTGGTCGCACTTGTGCAACACTTCGTAGTACGGTCATTACTCTCACATCAAATTGACATCAATGCTCCACAGTGTTCCACATCTCTTATTCCCCAATGGCGGTCATTTATTCCACTCATCAAACACACTACTTTCAACACACAACAGCAGGCACTATAAACATTATATCATCAATATATTGCCACCATGTGCACCCTGCTCCCCCAAAAGCCAATATTCATAACTTATTGTAATACTACTAACCAATTCATCCTTTTACTTATGACCAGCAACGAGGGGACCCATACGGTCGGGCCCCTCATTAATACCTGTCAGGGGTTGCAGAGGTGCAGTGAACATCCGTCTGCTACAGAGCCAGGGGCATATATCCATTAGGGTTAGCCAGAGGTGAAGTGACATCCGTTTCTGCTTCCGGCGGGCCCTATATCCCATTAGGTGTTCAGCAGAGTGCGTGCATCCGTTGCTCCAAGGTCCCATACATAGTGAGGGTTAGCAGTGGTGCGTTGAACCATCGTCTGCCTCCGGGGCCCGGGGGCACCATACACAGTAGGGTTAGCAGAGGTTGCAGTGACAATCTGTCGGCTCAGGGCACTCTTACTCAACGTGAGGAGGGTAGCAGAGGTGCAGAAGGTGCAGTGACATCCTGGGCCGTTCTCGCATCATGGGGAACCTTTATCACAGTTGGTAAGTAGGGTTAGCAAGAGGCCTGCTAGTGCAGGTGCAGAGTGACTTCCCGTCTCGTATGGGGACCCATAATAAGATAGGCGTTAGCGACCGGTAACAGTGACAATCTGTCTCTGCTTCCGGGCCAAATTTCCACAGTTGGTGTTAGCAGAGGGGTGCAGTGACACTGTCCATGCTTTAAGGTGGCCAACATGTCCTGGCAGGGTTAGCAGAGGCTGACCCAGTTGACATCTGTCTGCTCTGGGGCCTCATGCACAGTAGGGCTAGCTGAGGTGCAGTGACATCCGTTCCTCTACTAAAGCCGCCCCACATACACAGTAAGGGATGTTAGCAGACGGGCTGCAATGACTTCCCAGGTTATACTGCTCCGGGTCCCTGATACACAGTAGGGTATGGTTTAGCAGAGGGCGAGTGACATCTGTATGCATCCAGAGGGCCCCCCCCCCGGCGCCCGATAACTAAAGTATGGGTGAAGCAGAGGTTTTGCCCACATGTGAAATCCGTATCTTGTATGGCCACCCATAACCGTAGGGCCGTTTGCTGGTTGCAGTGACCAAGCCGTTTTGTTGCTATCAAGGGCCCTCAAGGGGGCCTCATACACAGTTAGTGTTAGCAGGAGGAGTGCAGCAAGTTGACTTCCATCTACTCTGGAGCGCAACTAAACCAGTTGGGTTGCAGTGGTGACGAGTGACATCACATCTACTCGGACGGCCACATCACACAGTAGGGTTCGCAGAGGTGCACAAGTGTCTTCCGTCTGCCCTCCATGGACCAACATTCACACAGTAGTGTTAGCAGAGGTGCAGTGAATGACAGTGTATCTGTCCCTGCTATGGGCCCCAATTACACAAGTAGGGTTTATTTATTCTTAGCAGAGGTGCATGTGACATCCGTACATGATCCAGGCCCTGGCCCCTATACACTATAGGGTTAGAAGAGGTTGCCAGTTGCCAGTAGTGACATCCGTCTGTCCAAAAGGGCCCCCCCCTTACTAATCACGGCCACACAGCCCCCAAATACACAGTAAGGCGCTTAGATAGCAGAGGTGCCAGAGTGGACATCCCGTCCTCACTGATGCTACACGGCGAGGAAAACCACTCATAAGCACGGTCAGGGTTAGCTGAGGATGCAGAGTGAACTTTCCATCTGCTCCGGGCACACCGGGCCCCATTACACAGTAGGTCGTTAGCTCCAGAGGCCTGCAGCTGCAAGGGAGTGGGACTTCACCTATACTGCCTATCTCACATCTCTATATATACCCACCCACACTGACTTGCCTCACCACACGTGACTTCAACGCTGCGCCGCAAGCTACACTCTCCTTGACATCTCAAAGAAGAGGAAGTGTGGTTCATAATAATGGGTTTGGACTGTGTTTAAAAAATATTAATAAAACCCCATTATACATAATAAAAATTAAAAAATAAAAAAAAATTAACATTTAATTTTTACATATATAAAAATTGGCATAAAAATAAAAATTAATAATATTAAAAATTAATAATTATAATAATAATAAAAAAACTTACATTTAAAAATTTTACATATATAACAAGGCTTAAAAATAATAATAACTTACAATAAAAATTAAAACCTTTAATTTAATGCATTATAAAAAACTGTGTTCAGAAAAATATTTTTTTTTCAGTTTTTAAAACTTTTTATCTAGCAACATGAGGAAAAGTTTGTTCTTTAAGTGAAATTTGTTGTTTTAAACCCTTTGTGACTCCACCCGCTATGAAACCTAAAAAACTTCCAGCGGGGGTTGCTGACACCCAAAAAAAACCATTGCAAACCTGCAAATTCCTGTGTTTTCTTTAACGGAAACCCCCAAATTGGAGCCTTTTGGGTTTACAAAATTTAACATCTTTTAAATTTGTGCGCGGAAGGGGGCGGATCTTACGTATCCGCGTCCCCTGTCACATTACTGGCTGGATCAATGGGTATCTGTCGGGAGGGGTTTTTAATTAAACTTTTGATTGCCCTTTTTGGTTCCTAGTTTTGGGGACAGCGTCGCTTACCCCGGGAAAGGGGTTTTAAAAAGGTTTGCCTTTGCACTAACAAAATTCCCCCCCTCCCCCCCCCCCCCCCCGGTTCTTTTGCCTTTTTTATATCAGCTGCTTGGGCCCCAGTTCCCAAACCGGGGGGCCTCTCCACTGCCATAATTTTTTAAACTGAGTTTGCAAAGATTTGGGAAAAAAAGGATGGGCTTAGAAAAAAGGGGCTAAATTTTAAAATCCGCTGAAAATGTAGAGATTGATTTACCTGGATTTGTAAGGAAATCTTGCAGACATTGAGTGATGACTTGGGTTTTGGAAGTTCCCCCCTTGGGTTATAAAGGGAAAAGGAAGGGTTTACGGCCCTGTGGACGGGGGTTCAAATGACAAAGGGTCGGGTGTGGTCCCGGGGGGCCCGGCCCATTTTGTGTTTGGGCTCGGGGAAAGGGGTTGTTCTCTTATGACACTTTTTTTAGGAGGAGGGACGGGGGGCGGGTTTATAGCAGGTGAAATGGCAGCGATAAAGGTCTCTCATTGTTTCCTCTTTGTGTTTTCACATACCCCCTTTTAAAGTGCGTTGTTTCCAAGAATGAAACGATATTCGTAAAGGGGTTTTTTTTCAATGACAGTTTGCAGCCTGATCTAATTTATGTTTTAATTTGCTAGGGGAGTTGGGTTTTTAGATTGCTAAGGTTTAAAAAAGAAATGAAAAATTTTATGAAAAATTAAAAATTAAAGGGGTTGTTTCGCTAAAAGGTTTGCTTTTTATTTTAAAAGGGAACCTGCCCCTTTTTGTTTGTGCCCCCCCCTTGCTGGGAAAAAGCACAAGCTAGGGGTCAGACCTGCTTTTTCCCATCGCTGTCCCCCTTTAAACTCGGGAAGTGCTCCCGGGTTTTAGAGTTTTACCGCTCAAAATCTTATTCATGACGGGTTTGTTACCCCTGCCCCCCAAAAGGCTTGCTCCCCCCCAAACTAAAGTTTTTTAACTTTTTCTACCTTTTCAAAGAAATTAGGTCTATTAGTTGGGTGGGGGGGAGTACCCTCGGTGGGCGGGGTTTGAAAAAAACTGACTCTTTGAATGACCCTTTTCTGGCAAAAAACGGGAAAGATTTGAGGCTTTAAATACTCGGAAAACTACGCATCTTACGAATAAGGGGAACAGGTGGAAACAGAAGGTTTTGAACTGGCTTGTGCAGTCCCCCAGCCACGGGGGTTTAATCTATGTGATAGGTTCTCTTTAAAAATTTTGAAAAAACCCAAGTCCTTTGCAATATGTTGTCCATTCCCGGGTGCCCCTAGCTATTCCTAGTTTACCCTTTGATGGGCGCATCAGCTCCTGGGGCGCTATAGCTAGGGCCCTTGTTTGATCTTCCTGTTAGGTCCCAGCACTGGTTCCCTATAGCTCGGGCCCTGTTTGATCTCCCCTTTGATAGGCGGGCCCGAACTGGTTGCTTTAGTTTACAGATAGGGCTTCTACTGAGCCTAGTGGAAGCCATTTAAACACGCCCGGGAATTCAAAATGAAGAAAGGGGGAAAAAACGGGGGCCCTGAGGAAAAGATGAATCAGTGTAGGAGAAAACCCTTTAAAAAAAGGGGAATTTTAAATTAAAGGGGGTTTTTTAAACTACAAGGGATCAGTTTGGGTAAATGTAGGTAAAAAAAGTTTAAATTACCAAAGGACATTGCTGTTCTGTTTTGCTTTCTTTCAGATTTTAGAATAGTTCTTTTTCTCTTGCTTGGGCACCAAGTTTTCCCTAGGCAAACCCCCCCTTTTCTGCTCAACAAGCTTTAGAGCCCTGGCGGGGGAGGGTTTAAATTTCATTTTTGGCTGTTTTTTTACCCGCAGCCCAGGAAAATTTTTTTTTTTTTTACTTGCAGATTTTAAAAGGGGTGTTAAGGAATTTAAGGGGAAAAGCTCTTTGGGGTCCTTGGGGGAAATTGATTCAAAATAGAAGAAAAAAAAATTTAAACTCATTCAGGGATGCCCCCAATTTCCCCCCGTAGGGGTTTCGCTCTGTTCATGTTTAAAACCCCCGCTAAAAGCATTGAATGTTCTTTTGTTTGGCGAAAACCTGTCACTGAACGAAAAATGTTCCATGTTTCGGGGGGGGTGAAAAATGAACGGGGACAGTTGGGGGGGAATAAAACGGGAAAGCACCCCTGGGGTGGGGGTATGATTTTATCTTTTTTATTTTTTATGTTCCCCTTGATTGATTTAAAAGTTTTCCTAATTTCCCAAGTACCCCCCTTTTAAAAATTTTTAAAGGATTTTTGTCTCCTCACGGTTTTTAAAAGGGGAAAATGCTTTGAAAGAAATTCTCGGGTCATTTTCCTGGTTCTTTAATAATTTGCATAAGCTCTGTGCTTGTACAGCTTTTTTGTGCTTTCAGGTAATTAGATTAGATTAGCTTCTCAAAACTACTCAAAGGACTTTTTTACTGTTTCCCCAAAAAAAAAGGGCCCTAATTACAGAGCGTTTACTTGAGAAAAATCAAGTTTTTTACTGTTTGGCAGAAACAGGACACGGGATGACACTGCAGACCTGTGTGATGGACTCACTCCTGTTATTCATTGGGAACAAACAGCCCCGGAGATTTGTTTACCGGTTTGGGTTTAAATGAGGGAACTAAAAAATAGCCATGGGGTAATAAATTCACTTGTTCTTTTTTGGGAAAACAGGGGGAAAACAATGCAATTTTTTGGAAAATGTCTTTTTTTTTTGTGTTCCCCTAAAATTTTGAAAGCTTTTTTTGTAGCGGAAAACCCCCTTTAAGGGGGCCCTTTTACCCCTTGTGCCCTGTGTTTAAAATAAATCAATCCCCAATTTATCTCTCTTAAAAGGATGGGAAAAATTTAAACCCCCTTAACGACCTTAGACTTTTCCCCATACGCCCAAGGTCATTTGGGGGTTCACGCACCTGGAGTTGGAAAAGCCCTGAGGATCGCGCGAACTCTAAAGCAGAGTTCGCGCGTTTCCGGCGCGGGGGTGTTACGGGTATTTTACGTGACATCCCGCAGCGTCGGCCCCCGGACCCCGGTCGCTGGGGGGGGGGGGGGGGGTTTAAATCCCCTTATTTATCGCGACGATGGGTCGCAATAACTAAGAAAATCGCTCCTCCTGCGTTTTGTGTGGCCCGGCCCAGCAGCGAAAGGATCGGGCGTTCCGTGAAGCCCCTCCCCTCTGACAGACGCACGGAGGGCGGGAGAACCCTTCCGGGTTGTCTGTGACGTCACGATGCCCGGCCGCCCCTTTTTGGGGCACGCCCCGGCTTCGTGACTGACAGTTTCATGGGAAACCCAGGCACAGCAAAAAAAGCTATGCACTGTTTTCCAAATTAAAATTTTTAAAGAGATCTAAAGATCTTTTTCAAATCCCCTATGGGGAAAAGAAAAATTAAAAATGTGAAAAAAAATAAAAAAAAAAGTGAAAAAAAAGTAAAAAACAAAAACGAAAAAAAAAATATTAAAAAAATACGTTTCACCGCCCCCTTTTTTTCCCTTTTCAAACGCCAATCGCCCCAAAAAAGATCAAAAAAAAAATAAAAATACCCAAAATTTTGTATCGCCGCGGTGCGTAATCGACCTGCCCCTATAAATCTGTCATGTTAATTAAACCCGGGGACGGGGGAACGGGTAAAAAAAAAAAAAAACAATCCCAGAATTAAGATTATTGTTTTATCCCGCCCGCAATAAAAATGGGAAAAAAAAGGTCAAAAACTCCTAAAAAAACCCCCAAAAGTTGTACCAATTAAATCGTGTTATCCCCCAAAAAAAAGGCCTTATACAGCTCTGTATACGGAAAAAAAAAAAATGATAGCTTCAGAAGATAGCGATGCTTAAAAAATTGGGTTTTTCACACTAAAAAAAAAACTTTTCTTTTTTTTTTTAAAATGCTTCAACCTAAAAAAAAAACTATTTAAATAGGGTTAAACCCAAAAAATCGTATCGACCCCCAAAAAGGGAAAGCTTAACTTATCCGGATATGGGACCCGGGGAGCCCTTTTTAAAAATAAAAAAAAAAAAACAATACTAGGATCGCAAGGGATTTTCTTCACCCTGGCCTCCCAAAAAATGGGGTTTAAAAAAAAAGGGTTTAAAAAGGGCCCTTTTCCCCCCCAAAAAAGATAAATTTAAAAAAAACGTCCCAACCCCATCTCGCAAAAAAAACCCAAATTCCCCACAAGCTCCCAAACACAGAAAAAAATTTTAAAAATTATGGCTTCAGACCTATGGCGGGTGCAAAAAAAGTATTTTCCTGGTTTAATAAAAGTGGGTTTTTTTTTATTGTAGGAAAAAAAGTAAAAACCCTAAAAAAAATTTCTAATTGGGTAACGGTTTTAAACGTATTGACTGCTGAGTAAAAACTACCTTTTTCTTTATACCGTACGTGGGAAAGCTTTAAAAATAAAAAAAAAAAAACTACCCAAAATTGCTGTATTTTTTTCCAAAAAATCTCAGAAAAAACCCTTTAAAAAAAAGTGATTTAAAAGCCCTCTTATGGGACCCCTTTAAAGATACCAAAAAAAATCTTTTAACTCATCCGCAAAAAACAAGCCCATACACAGCTCCCGCAACAGAAAAAAAAAAAGTTTTTGGCTGTCAGAAAAGGACAAAAATAAAAAAAGCAATTTTTTTTAGACGAATTTTTTACTGTTTTAAAAAATAATAAAACAGGGAAAAAAACTAAAATTAAAAAACTATATATTTTAATTGTAAAACCCCCCCCCTCCCTAAATAAAAATTTTTCAAATCATTTAAACCCCGAAAGGCGAATGCTGTAAAAAATTTAAAACTCAAAAAAACCCAAAGACCCCAACTGCGTTTTTCCCCCCTTTTTTTTTGCCCAATGCTAAAAAAAATTTGGAAACCTGTGCATCCAAAAAGCACAGTACACCCCCAGATGAGATCCCTGATAGGTGTTGAATCCAAAAATTTGGGCGAATTTTTGGAAGGGGTTTTGGCCCCCGTTTGTACTTTGGGGGGTTTGCAAATGCGAAAATGGGCCCCCCCAAAATCTGCGTTTTCCCAAAAGCCAAAAAAGCGCTCCCCCCCTTTATTCGCCCTGCCTGGGCCCCCAAAAAGCATTTAAACCCAAAATGTAGGGTATTGCCCCCAAATTGGGAAAAAAATTGGTTTTAAACAAAAAATTTTTAGGGGTTTTTTTTTCCTGGATTCCTTGTATATATGAAAATTTTTTAAGCTAAAATTGCAGATTAAATTTAAAAAAAAATTGTTTTTTTTTTTTCACCGCTTATGCTAAAAAAAAAATTTTGGGTTTACCCGTGGGGTCTATATACTCAATGCACCCTTGGATATTTTTCAATTTTTGGGGTTTTTAATTTCCAAAATTGCGGTCATTTAGGGGGGTGTTTTTTTAAGTTTTAGCACCTTGGGTTTTCCCCCCAAACCCGAAATGGCGCCTAAATTAAAAAACGTTTTTTGAAAAAAGAAAAACCCCCGAGTTTAGTAGGTGCTTACTCCTATTTGGGGTTTTGGGTGAGCCAAATTTAAAGCACTAGGGCCCACATTGGGATATCTTAAAAAAAGGAGACCCGGGGGGAATTGATATTTAAATTGCACCGCCCACAGCCTGAACAGGGAAGTGGGAGCCTGAAACTGTAGAAACCCACAAAAATAAAAAGGGGAAATGGGAGCTTTAAGTTATAAAAACCCCCCACTTTCTGAAACAGGAAATGGGAGCCTTAAGCTGTTATTAAAAGCCCCTTTGTCTGAAAAGGAAGTTTGGAGCCTGAAGCTTTTAAAAAAGCCCCCAAGCCTGAAAAAGGGAAACGGGGGGCCTGGGGAATGTAGAAAACCCTCCACAGCCTGAACGGAAGTGGGAGCCTGAGCTGTAAACCCCCAAAAAAGTCTGAAGAGGAATGGGGCCTAAAGCCTTTTTGAACCACCCACCCGCCTGGACAAAAAGTGGGAGCAAAAATCTGTTTGAAAGCCAAAAGCCTGAAAAGGAAGTGGGGCCTGAAAGGGTGTTTGAAACCCCCAAAAAGCTAACAGGAAAATGGGAGCTTGATGTTAAAAAAAACCGCCCCAGGGCCCGAAAAGGGACAAGGGGGTTTGGGGGCCTAAAGGGTGGGAGAAACCGCCCCCCAGCCTGAAAGGAAAGTGGGAGGGCCCAAAGTGTAGAACCGCCCAAAAACCTGAAACGGAATGGGGGGCTGGGAAATGTAGGGAAAACCCCCCAAAAAGCTAAAAGGGTGGAAGCCCGAAGCTGTTTGAACCCCCCACAGTCTGAACAGGAAATGGGACTAAACTTTTTAGAAACCCCCCACGCCTGTACAAAGGGGAGGAGCCTTTAAGATTTTAGAATCGCCCCCAGTGAACAGGAAGTGGGAGGGCCCGAAAACCCGTTTGTTTGGGTTTTTACGGGAACTTTATTCTTTCAAGAGTTATTTTCAAGTTTATGGCCCCTTTGAAATTTGGGTTTAAAGTGTGCCCCTTGTGTTGGGGTTGTCCCAAGCAAACCCCCTTTTTTCCCCCTCTTGACACATGGGTAGCAAAAACCGCAGAAGAAATGCTTAAACCCAGGTTTCAGTATCCGTTGTTTCAGAGGCTGCAAGCTCGTTCTTAAAAGCTTGGGGGCAATTGCCTTCAGTGACGCCAAAAAATAAAAGTCTAAGGGGGTCAGTAGGAAAACCTTGGTGGCCATTTTTAAAATTTCCCCGATGGGGCCAATCCCCTTTCCGGGAAAATTTATGTAGGAAAAAAGCCCCGACACCCCATTTTTTTTGGTGGTTACCCCTTTTATGGGGAAAAAAAAAGGGAATGTGCCATTTCAGGCACAAAGTGGGCAAAAATTTATCATGTTGCAATTTAGTATCCCCGTGGCCCTTGAGGTTTCCATTGATGAAAAAGCCCGCACTATTTTTCAAAACCCCCATACCCACCCTACCCTCAAATTTTTTTTGTCCCAAAAAAGTTTTGGAAAGGGTTTTATCCACTGTGGGTTGTGTCAGGGCCAAAGCGGTGGTTTTTTTTGTTACCCCACCATTCACAAAAAAAAATTTTCCTCTTTACTGAAAAATAATGTTTTTGTGTTTAAAAAAAGGGGGCCCCCACTCCCAATTTTTTTTTTGCCCCTTCTGCAAATTTAGTTTCAAAGGCCGGTCATCCTGTGTGAAGCGCAGAGCTGGATTTTGTAAAGGGGCCATTTGTGAGTAGCTAATATCCCCCCAATGGGATTGGGCGACTTTATTTCCATCTCCAGTGACATGCGGAGGGGTTTCTTGCCCTTTGGGGTTTTTGCTGAATTTAAGTGGACCCGGCCCCTGAGGTTTCTTCATTTGTGGGCGGTTTTCTTGCATCCAAAATTTTGGCAAGTCCCCAAAACTGAAAAAATGTTTCACAAAATTTGGGAAGCGTTTGCTAACTGTAGGGATGGGGGGGGAAGGGGTGGGGCTGTGTCTTGCATTTTAAAACTGCTGCAATGACCGGGTACTGCGTTCACCAAGGGCATCCAAAACAATTTTTATAAATCCTCATGTTTAAATTCCCGCACCTGTAAAAGGCCCGTTAAAAAAAAGAGAAACTTGGGAAATAAACCAAGGCCAAACCCCTTTATGAACAGTTTCCCGGGGAAAATGGGGTTGGGCGTCTTGGGGGCCCGTTGGAAAGACCACCAAGATCTCCCGATCTGACCCCCTTAGACTTATCTTTGGGGTCATCAGAAGGCAATTGTCCATGCTGTGAAGATATGAGCTGTGCAGCATCTGAAACAATGGATACTGAAAGCCTGTGATAGCATTTCTTCTGTGGTGTTGCTATCAGTGTGTCAACAGTGCAGTTGTCCTGTCCCCTTTGCAGAAAAGCAACCCCAAAGTATGATGTTTCCACCCCCATGCTTCATGGTTGGGACGGTGTTCTTGGGGTTGTACTCATCCTTCTTCTTCCTCCAAACACGGAGAGTGGAGTGGATACCAAAAAGTTCTATTTTGGCCTCATCTCACCACATGACCTTCTCTCGCCTCCTCTGGATTATCCAGATGGTCATTGGTGAAGTTCAAATGGGCCTGGGCGTGTGCTGGCGTGAGCAAGGGGACCTTGCGTGCCCTGCGGGATTTTAATACATGACGGTGTAGTATGTTACTAACTGTAATCTTTTAGACTGTGGTCCCAGCTCTATTCAGGTCATTGACCAGGTCCTCCTGTGTAGGTCTGGGCAGATTCCTGACCTTTCTCAGAATCATCCTTGCCCACGAGGTGAGGTCTTACATGGAGCCCCAGACCGAGGAAGATTGACAGTCATCTTGGGTTTCTTCCATTTTCTAATAATTGTGCCAACAGTTGTTGTCTTCTCACCAAACTGCTGGATATTGCCCTGTAGTCCATCCCAGCCTTGTGCAGGTCTACAATTTTGTCTCTGGTGTCCTTTGATAGGCTTTTGGTTTTGGCCATGAGAGGTTGGAGTGTGATTGATTGATTGTGTGGACAGGTGTTTTTTTTATACTGGTAACAAGTTCAAACAGGTGCAATTAATACAGGTAATGAGTGCAGAGTGTTAGGCAGTATTCACACGGCTTAACTGCGGGGCGTACAATACCCCCCCGCAATTACGGCGGGTGTTTGGGAGCTCATGCTGATCGGCGCGTACTTCTGCGAGGCGGGAGGGGAAGGGGGGGGTGGCGCCAGCCCCATAGACATGCATTACTCGTGGCGCCTACAATATGATTGTATTCTATACGTGGGGAGCGGAGGCGTAATCCATAGTTCTCTATGAGAGCTGTGGATTACCGTAATTATTGGGGCACATTTTGCTCGTATTAGGCCATGTTCACACGGCTTAAAAGTGAACGTAATTCAGTCCGTAATTACGCGCCGGAGTGCGCAAATTACGGGCTGAATACGTCCTAGTAACTACGGTAATCCACAGTTCTCAGAAAGAACTATGGATTACGTCTCCTCTCCCTGTTCGGCGAATACGCCGCGGGGGGAGATAAGTGACATGTGAATTACCAGCGGCGTATATGCGCCGCTGGTAACAAAAGTCTATGGGCCGGCCCCCTGCTCCCGCTCCCGCTCCCGCCCCGCCTCCGGCCACACGGCGTAATTGCGGGGCGTGATTACGTCCCGCAGTTAAGCCGTGTGAACATAGCCGCAAAGCGCAGTACACTCTCAATACGTGGCGAAATGTGTCCCAAAATAAGCCGTGTGAACATAGCCTTAGGGTGCTTTCAAACAGTGCTTTTTTATGCATTTTTTTTTTTGCTGAAATGCACAGCTTCAATTACTGTGCAGTTCTGCTGAAAAAAAAAAGCACAATAAAATGCATAAAAAAACGCACCATGTGAAAGCACCCTTAGGGCTTCTTAAAGAAAAATTAATAGGTCTGTGAGAGCCAGAATCCTTGCTGGTTGGTTGGTGATCAAATATTAATTCCATGCAATAAAATGCAGATTAATTATTTAAAAATCATACAATGTGGTTTTCTGGATTTTTTACATTCTGGCTCTCACAGTTGAAGTGAACCTACAATTAAAATTACAGAACTCTCCATTCTTTGTAGGTGGGAAAACTTGCAAAATCGTCAGTGTATCAAATACTTATGTTCCCCGCGCGTGCGCACACACACACACACATACATATATGTGTATATATCCATGAGGGTAGTGGCTGCCTAGTATTATAACTGCACATAGCTAAGGCTTCTATAGGGTGCCAGTCATAAATTTACGTGTGGAGCACCATGCTGGCTTACAGTCCGTTGGTGATGGCCATATTATTCGATCAGTACCCTCCAGGTGCGCAATTCTGACACCCTGTGCTCCACCACATCACAGGGCTAAACTGTAGCCTGGGAAAAAAAAGTATAAACATGAGGTATCAGTTCAAACCTGCACAGTGCACTGTGGACACCTGCGGCCCTTCAAATGATTTCTGGTCGCCTGCAAAAGGGTAAAGTTTGTGCAAACTGCACCCCAAAATTTAAGTTCCTGGGCTGTCCAGGGGCATTCCCAGGTGGTACATGGGGTGTTCCCAAGTGGTCTGGTGGCATTCCCAGGTTATCCAGTGGCGGTCGTAGGTGATCCAGTGCCGTTGCCAGCTGGTCCATCGGCATTCCCATGCTTTCTGGGGGCTCTCCTAGGTAGTCCGATGGTGTTCCCAGATGGTCTGGGGGCAGTCCTGATCAATCCAATGGGGTTCCTGGGCAGTTTCGGCCCCAGCCTCCTGCCAAGTTGTGCAGGTCTGTATTAGTTGATATTTTGGCCAAAACACACAAGCTCGCAATCCACATCAAGGTTAATTCACAAAAAAGAGGGCGCAAAGCTACACAAAATGGCAGAAAATGCCATACTCACTGCTCCAGGGGCAGATCAAACATCCTTTAGGCCTTTTTAGGCCGTGTTCACACGGCTTATTCCCGACGGATTTGTGAGCCGTATTGAGCGCACAAATCCGCCGTGAATAAGGAGCGGGACGGGGGCGGGGCCGGAGCGCGGCGGGGGCGCCGCTCCCGGCCCCATAGACAATGCCTTGTTTACGGCGCGACCCCGCCGTAAAAAATGTGCATGTCACTTTCTCCCCCGCGGCGATTCGCCGAGTGGAGGGAGCGACGGATTCCACTGTTCTCTATGGAGCAGTGGATTACCGTAATTGCTGCCGCGGATTGGCGCCGTACTGCAGCGCAAATCCGGCGCGCAGTACGGCGCCAATCCGCGGCAGAATAAGCCGTGTGAACGAGGCCTTACTGTAATTTGGGACACGTATAGAAGTGCATGAAACTGATCTGATACAGAGGCATGTGGTTGACCTCTGCTATGATCAGTGACCTGGAGCGGGCTTCCATTGTTTGGCACTGAGGACTTTAATGACTGACCACTGTTTTCTGACAAGTTCTCAGTCAGCGACAAAGTCTCATCACCTCGCTGCAGTGGAGGGGGGAGAAAGGTCCCCTGTCTGTGACACCTAACAGCTCCTGACCACGACCAGGATCAGAGGAAGCTCTAATCCCAACCCTTTAGCCCTTGGTTGCTGTAGCGGCATGATCAAACGGGAATCCTTATTTTGAATGGGTCAGTCCAGTGACCCGATTGGTGACTGGGCACTCCCTCTGCAGTCCATGGATGCAGACAAGGATCAGAGGAACCGCTAATCTTAAACCTTTAACCCCTGGTTTGTGACTGCAGCATGATCAAACAGGAATCCTCATTTCGATTGGGTCACTCATTGACCCCATTGTAGACTGCAGTCAGCACTGGGGGCCGGGAAAAGACCAATAGAGCTATCTGTGGAGATACAGATCATAATGCTCTTGCACGCCGGAATATGTTAATACGTTATTCATTTAACCTAATAAAGTCACCCCTTTAAAGGGGTTGTCTCACTACAAGGATTGTTTTTTATGTTGAAGATCTTGCAAAAACAAGTCACTTTACAATATGTGTCCATTAACAGTGTCCTACCTATTCCTAGATATCTCCTCTTGTATGGGCTGCATCAGCTCCTCAGGTCGCTATAGCTACAGACCTGTTTACTCTCTCATGATAGGCTGCCAGCACTGGTTGCTATAGCTACAGACCTGGCTTCTACTGCAGCCTAGAGGAAGCCAGCAAACACGCCCCTGAATTCAAATGAAACCAAGAAAACAGGACTGAGGTGAGATGAATCAATGTAGTGAGACAACCCCTTTAAGATTTTAGGCTATGTTCACATGGCTAATTTTGATGCTGTTTTCGCAGCGATTTTAGTCGATTCCTCCCACAAAACAATGTCAAAAACGACTACAAGACACCTCCAGTTCATTTGCATTGATTCCTATGATTACTTACTTATTTGCAGCGCTGAAAAATGTGACGTCACTTTGAGGTGTTTTTGGCGAGTAAAATGCCCATAGGAAACAATGGGGAACTTCAAAACAGCGTCCAAAACGCCACACACAAAGTGTGGCACATTTTCTTTGCAGTTGTGGACATGGATTTGAGGCCAAAAACTGCACTGGTAATAAATTTGTGTGGATATTCTAGATAAAAAAATAACACTGAAAAACCATGTCAAAAACTGCAAGGAAAAAACCTCATCAAATCCTCGTCAAAAACTGCACAATATGAGGTGGCTTTCAGACAAGTATTTGCCGCATAAGGCTATGTCTATACAGTAAATATTTCAATGATGTCCAGTATCCAATGGCGTTTTAACTGGACTGTGGTTTTTGGCGCAAATTTGCACTAAAACTACGGTTGCTTTTCGGATTTGCAAATACTGAGCGGATTATCCAACATGTTTTAAAATTGTAAAAAACCTGAGCTGTCTAAACTTCAGCACGAATTTCTTATTGCTGTCTATGCCGCACAGGGTACCATCAGATTTTTGGCAAATTCTAAATACTGAATCCGTCGAAAATCCGACAGTATTGTCATGCTGTGTAGAACATGCCCTAAGGCTATGTTCACACAGCACTGGATTCTCGGCGGATTTTCAGCAGATTCAGTATTTTGAATCCGCACAAAATACGACTGTACCCAGTGCTGTGTAGACTTCAATAGAAAATCCGTGCCGAGTTCTATCTTCCACTGCTTACCTGTCGGATTTCCTTGCAGCCCATGTACTTAACCACAGAGAATCCGAAATCTGACGGCGTTGAGAAGTCAAAATGCCATCGGATTTTCAACGGTATTTTAACTTTGCTGTGGAGACATAGCCTAAGGGTCCATCCATATTGCAAACATTCACGCAGATTCAGATTTTAAAAACCGTCAAAAATCGACTCTAAACCATCCTCATAGACCTCAATTGAAAATCTGTGTCGTAGTCCGCTCCCTGGTGCTTTAATCCTTTGATTGCCGCAGCTCATCACTGCAGCACAATCACAGGGTTTCCCTGCTCTGTTGGGTGATCGGAATACCTGGTGACCCGGGGAACAGCTGCACAGTCAGCCCTGGGGACCTAGAGTAGCCCCAGGGCTGTCTGTGTAAGTCGTCAGTGTTCAGGGCAGACTGTTTGCTGCCATGATCGCTGCCAGTGTCAGACTGACACAGATTATAATGTATTAGCATATATGAATATGCTAATACATTACTAAGTGTAAAAAAAAAAATAAATAATAATAACACAGTTCTCCCTTCATGGGATTTAAAAAAAAATAAAAAACATAAAAAGTGTAAAAAAAAAGAATAAAAAATAAATAATAAAATGAATATAAATATTTCATAAAAATAATTGTGCATACATTACACACACAAAAAAAACCTACACATATTAGGTATCCACACGACTGAAATAACCTGTAGAATTAACCTAACAATTTATTGAGTGTGAAATGTGAATGGTGTAAAAAAATTTAAACTGAAAAAAACTCTGCAATTATTTATAAGTGAACTTAAACTATTCCCCCATAAAGTACAAATCGTCTCGAATAAAACGAGGCCTCGTACAACTGCGTTATTGAAAAAATAAAAAAAGTTACAACTGTTGAAACGCAAGGAGGCAAAATCTAAAAAATGTTCTGGTCATTAACTATTTTTTCAGGCGTTCGGCTTAAGGCTAGGTTCAACACGGTGTATTTGCAGGACGTAATTACGCCCCGCAATTACGCCGTGTGTGACCGGGGCGGGACGGGAGGGGGGGAAAGTGAGCAGGGGGCCGGCACTTCGCGGCCCATAGACTTGAATTGCTAGCGGCACGTATTTGGGCGGCCTAGTAATTCACATGTCAATTATCCCCCCGCCGGGCGAGGAGAGGAGCGTAATCCATAGTTCTCTTTTGAGAACTGTGGATTACCGTAATGAATGGGCCGTTTTCGGCCCGTAATTTGCGCACTTCGACGCGTAATTACGGACCGAAATACGGCCCAAACTTAGCCGTGTGAACATTGCATAAGGGTTTAAGATTCAAAATCCAACAAATACTTTGTCCTTTGTCGTGTGGGAGTAGCCTAGAGAGGACCTGTGACATCTCCTGACAGGTCTGTTTTAGTAAATCCTTGTGTTCCCTGTGAAATAACAATTCTGGAGCCTCTTCTCTTATATCTCTGTGCTGTGCTGTTCCTCTGTTATTCCTCCTAGAAATGTATGACTGAATCTGTCAGATGTTTTTTAACATTCCAGTTTTCAGAGGGGTGTGTACCTCTACACACTGACTGCCAGCACTGATTGGACAATGTCAGTCTGTGCAGGACATCCCCCTCCCCCATTTAGTAAAACCCAGCTGACAGATTCAGTCATACATTTGTAGGAGGAATAACAGAGGAACAGCACAACACAGAGTTATAGGAGAAGAGGCTCCAAAATTGTTATTTCACAGGGAACATAAGGATTTACTAAAACAGATGATGTCAAGAGAGGTCACAGGTCCTCTTAAAGGGAATCTGTCATCAAATTTTTAAATTTTTTTATTGATGAAATATTGTGTGTTTATTTTTGTCTAAATTTTTAGTATATTTTTTTCTTTCATTCAATTTGTAGTAACTATTAAAAAATGCATAATAGTTTTCAAGGTTTCCCACTCTTAGCCACCAGAGGGAGCACATCCAAGATAAAAAAAAATTGGTTCATGTACACAGAGCATGGAATACAGCACTGCTGTAAATGTGGGCTGGTCTGGTGGTGACTTCACACGCCTCCTCCTCCCCTGTGTGTATAAGGAGGGGGAGGTGGATTGAATCTCCATTTTGTTGGTGACTGAGGACAGCATACAGAGCTGCTGTGTATCCATAGCTGAAAAAGGAATAACCAGAGTGAAATTATGATTACATTTAGGGTCTGTTCACACGGCGTCTGACTCCGTGTAATATACGCTTTTCGATACATATTTAGGTCTGTCAGTCCCCAAAAAGACACAAGCACGTATCGAATAAATAGCAGTGGGATTATACATTGCTGTCTATTAGAAACATGCATCGGCGTTCACACGAGTTATTGGCGATACGCGTCTCACTGCGTCTTTCGCATCTGTTCCAGGAATTGTCATTTCAATTCGTTTTTGGATGCGCTTTTCGGACCCAACACGGATCCAAAGACTCCGTGTGCACATCCCCTTACTCTATTTCACTATGGATATGCAGAAGCAACGCCACAGTATATGTCTGCATCCCTGCTCACAGTTATCCACAGGTGGCCAACGTCTACATATCCTATGGACAATGTGTACGACAGGAGGAACAAAAGAGGAACGACGTGTGTCAGAGGGGAACGATGTGTATGACAGGAGGAACTAAAGAGGAACGACGTATGTCAGGGGAACGATGTGTATGACAGGAGAACTAAAGGGGGAACAATGTGTACGACAGGAAAGGGAAATAAAAAGGAAAAGATGTGTGTCAGAGGGGAACAACGTGTACGACAGGAGGAACTAACGAGGAACGACGTGTGTCAGATGGGAACGACGTGTGTCAGAGAGGAATGACGTGTACGACAGGAGGAACTAAAGAGGAATGATGTGTGTCAGAGGGGAATGACGTGTACTACAGGAGGAACTAAAGAGGAACAATGTGTACGACAGGAGGAACTAAAGAGGAACAATGTGTACGACAGGAGGAACTAAAGAGGAACGACGTGTATGACAGGAGGAACTAAAGAGGAACAATGTGTACGACAGGAGGAAAATAAAGAGGAAGAGTGGTTGTGTCAAGGGGTACGACATGTATGACAGGAAGAACTAAAGAGGAACAATGTGTACGACAGGAGGAACTAAAGAGGAACGGCGTGTGTCAGAGGGGAAGGACGTGTACCACAGGAGGAACTAAAGAGTAACGACGTGTGTCAGATGGGTACGACGTTGTATGACAGGAGGGAAATAAGAGGAAACAACGTGTACGACAGGTAGGAACCCAAAGAACGACGTGTGTCAGAGGGGAAGGACGTGTACGACAGGAAGAACTAAAGAGGAACAATGTGTACGACAGGAGGAACTAAAGAGGAACGGGTGTGTCAGAGGGGAACGACGTGTACGACAGGAAGAATTAAAGAGGAACAATGTGTACGACAGGAGCAACTAAAGAGGAACGACGTGTGTCAGAGGGGAACGATGTGTATGACAGGAAGAACTAAAGAGGAACGACGTGTGTCAGAGGGGTACGATGTGTATGACAGGAGGAACTAAAGAGGAACGTCGTGTGTCAGAGGAGTACGACGTGTACGAAAGGGGGGAACTAAAGAGGAACAACGTGTACGACGGAGGAACTAAAGAGGAAGAGTATGTCAGAGGGGAAACGGACATGTATGACAGGAGGAATAAAGGGAAAACGACGTGTACAACAGAGGAAACTAAAGAACAGAGTTTAGTGTCAAAATCCGCAGCGAACGGAGTTTAGCGTCAAGATCCGTAACAACTGGATTTTAGCGGCAAAATCTGTAAAGAATCGAATTTTCAGCTTTCAAAAACTAAAGAACTTTGTTAGCACCGAAATCCATAAAGAAAAGGATTTTTTTTGCGTCAGAAGTGAGAAAATTTTATTAGTGTCAAAATCTGTAAATAAAGGGATTTTAGCGCAAAAATCCGTTTAAAAAGAAAACTATTCTTGTGCCAAAATCCGTTATAAAAAAGCATTTTTAACGTCAGAAGCGAGAGAACTAAAATTAGCAAAAAAAATCTTGAATTGTGCAAAATCGTCAGCGACAAAAAGCACGATCACGATTAGGAATGAGGACCAATCGGACATTGTCTGCCCCCTTCTCTGGCAAGCCGTGCTGAGCAGACGTTCAGTAGCTGCTCTCAGGACTCCACAATCATGGTTCCCTGCTCCCTGTAGACAATAGAGCAGAGCTGAGCTGAGCTCACAGCAGGAGGGTGGTGGGGGGGGATGGGAGGGATCTCACTGAAATTAACCAGATGGAAATCATATCAAGTCTCTTATCTGCATTGTTTACTTTATGGCAGCTTCCTGCGGGGATCCGATGCCTGGACATGGCAGCGGGAAACCTTGTGAAGGCTTCCATCGCTGCCATGTTCTCGTCATTTCACACTGCATAAAAATTGGAATAAAAGTGATCAAAAAAGTCACATGCATTCCAAACTGCTAGCAATAAAAATTAAGCTTCAGTCCGCAAAAAATACCGCCTCACTGACGTCCGTAGATGTTAGTACAAAACAGTTATTGGTCGCACAAAATTTCAAAAATAGAAAATGTTTGGAATTTTTTTACGGTACCAAAACATAACAGAAACCCTACATGTTTGGTCTTGGCGGATGCGTATCAACCTGTGAGTAATACCATGCAAACTAAGCATGACAAAAAGTAAGTTTTCTTCACTATTTGTCCCACTTGGAATTGTTTGCGGTTTTCCAGTATATTCTATGGTACAGTGAGTGACACCATTGGAAAGTACATCTTGTTCCAAAAAATAAAAGCCCTCATATGTCTATGTAGATGGTAAAATATAAAAGTTACGACTCTGGGAAAGCGAGGAGGGAAAAGACTGTCAACAAAAATCGCAGGTGCTTAAGAGTGTTCCCCAAACTCCAGTCTCAAGACACCAACAGGTCTGTTTCATGGTCTCACAGAATGCACTGAAATAATGATATCACCTGTGCAGATGCATGACAATAATTATATCACTTGTGCATGCTATGGAAATCCTGAAAACTTGAATGTTGGTGGGCCTTGAGGCTAGGGTTGGAACCTTGGCTAAGTAATGTGGACGTGTTTTTTTATTTTTAAAAAAAATTACAAATATAAAAATCTATGAATAAAAATATATATAAAATCTTACCCTTCTCCAGCTGTGATATTAAAGAGATAAAACTCCTTAAAGGTGTTGTCTCACTACATTGATTCATCTTACCTCAGTCCTGTTTTCTTGTTTCCACTTTGAATTCAGGGGCGTGTTTACTGGCTTCCACTAGGCTGCAGTAGAAGCCAGGTCTGTTAGATAAAGCGAGACCTGAGGAGCTGATGCAACCCATACAAGAGGAGATATCTAGGAATAGGTAGGACAATGTTAATGGACACATATTGCAAAGTGACTTGTTTTTGCAAGATCTTTAACATAAAAAAGCAATCCTTGTAGTGAGACAACCCCTTTAATAGCCAGGCAGTCTAATCTCACTTTACTGTAGCTGCTGCTTATCTCTATATCTCTAGTATAGGAATAATGGTGCCACACACCAAAGTAGACTACTGGTGCTTAGTGGAAAAGCTGGCAGGCTCAGAATCCATTACGTAGAGAATCCACGGCACACCTTGAGATGAAGTAGCAAAAGTGTTTTTTGTTCATAATATTCATATTGTGGTACATATCCTTATCAGCTCTCCATGTACATAGATATTTATATATTGAGAAATAAGAATATTCCCACAGTCCTATGTTTCGGCCAGGAGGGCGTTCATCCTGAGAGACCACAGAGGTGGGAGTTGAAGACCAGAAGCAGGAGAGTGCTCTTCCTATAGGCTGCCAGTCATGTATTTACTTGTGGTGCACTTGGCTTTCAAGTTCCACCTCTCTGACACCTCAGGATGAAAGCCCTCCTGATCGAAACATAGGACCGCGGGAATATTCTTCTTCCTCAATATATACATACTGTATCTATGTACAGTAGAGTGCTGACAAATACTTTTGTGAGATACTGTGCATGCACCCTTCACAGTTTTGAAAATATTGTATTATATCTTTTCATGGGACAACAATGAAGATATGATACTTTGATATAATATAGTGTAGTCAGTGCACAGGTTGTATAACAGTGTAAATTTGGTGTGTCCTCAAAATAACTCAACACACAGTCATCAAGTGAAAATGGAAAAAATTGTACCCAAAGTGTCAATATTTTGTGTGGCCACCATTATTTTCAGGCACAGTCTTAAGTCTCTTGGGCATGGAGGTCACTAGAGCGTCACAGGTTGCAGCCACTGGAATCCTCTTCCACTCCTCCATGACGACATCACGGAGATGGTGGATGTTAGAGACCTTGCACTCCTCCACCTTCCGTTTGAGGAAGCCCCATAGATGCTCAATAGGGTTTTGGGTCGGGAAATTCTTCCCCAACCGAACTTTTACCGTCATTTTTTAAAGCAAGACAGGGGTGGTTTTGGAGGTGTTTTTTTGGGTCGTTAGTTGGAAAAATCCCTTGTGGCCCAAAAGGAAAGGGGATCTGCTTCTGCTTCAGTATGCCCAAGTACATGTTGGCATTTGGTTCCCTAAATGTACTGTTCCCACAGCCAGCAGCACTCAAGAGCCCAAACCTTTAAATTCCTACCAGCATGGTTGATGTAGGAAAAGACCATTGTCTTTGTACTCCTCACCGGGTTGCCGCCACCACGCTTATACCATCTGAAGCAAAAAGGTTTTTCTGGTCTATCAGAGCAGGGACATGGCCCCAAAATTTCAGTTTAGAGTGCTTTTCCCCCAAACTGTAGGTTTTTCTTGTGATCACTTTGCAGAGGCTCCTTCTGGGCACACCCATGCAGACCTTTTTGAGCAGTGTCGGCATTAGTCTGAGCAGACGGCTGTCCCCCCCCCTTAACCTCTGAACATGTGGCAGTATCATAGTTACTTTGCAGTGCACTCAACTTCTTTGGTTGCCCATTGTTCTTAGGGGAACCCTGTTTTGTTAAACCGTTTTTTGGTTTGGCCCAGGGCTGCATCTTTAAGTGGCAACATTTTTTTTTAAGATTCAGAGAGTTATTTGCCATGGGGGGCCATGTTGTTTTTTCAGTGACTAGTATGAGGAGCGTGAGGGATAACAAAAAATTTAACACCCCTGTCCACATTAAACCCCTGTAACAATCCATGACACTGAGGAGGGAAAATTTGGGACACAATTTGTCCTTTTCATTAGGGGTGTACTCGTTGCCAGAGTTTGAAATTGATGGCGGTGCGATTATTTTGAGGGACCCAAATTTTTTTAACAGTTTATAAGCTGTGCACTGACTACTTTACATTGTTCGGTGTATTTTTCATGTTGCCCCAAAGAAAAAATGTTAACCTTAGCAGTTCTAAGTTAGATTAGACAGTTTTTACAATTTCCCACAAAATTTCGGGCCCGCAGGTTAAAAAATGTCTAGTCTAATTATACCTTTTTAAGTTGGCTTACTTTATGCCTTAACATGATTGGGTGTTTTTTGGCACATTTTAAAACACCCCCCTTACCTCTTTAAAAAGACTCCTTTTTATACAGCCCCACCCCCTTTTTTCTGCAAACTGTCAAAATCATAAAAATGTGGTATAAAGCATGTATCCTTATTTTTGTGGGGAAAAAGTGCCGAATTTTTTTGGGAACTACCTTAATAAATGTGGCCAAAATTTACAAAATGGAGGGGTGTACTCCCTTTTTTTGGGTTCTATAAGCATAATGTAATCATTTTGAAAACATTAGAGAAAAAATTATACAGGGACTTTTATGTCCTTTTGCAAAGACTAGTGGTGTTTTAGTAACAATCATTAAAATGGATACACAAAGGATCATACAATTTTTCTCCCGTCCCCAAAAATAGGTAATGACAGAGTGATCGCTCTATTGTTCTGAGGACAGGCCTAGATAAGGTTAGACTAACAGGGCAATGACAAGAGCAAGACATGAAGGGATGAAGGGATAATAGGTGTGCCTTGTTCTGCACTGGGGGAGTTTTCAGCTTTCTTCACACCTATCAGGTCTTTCTGATAACATTTAGGCCATGTTCACACGGCTTATTTCGCCGCGGATTAGCGCCGTACTCCGCGCCGGATTTGCGCTGCAGTACGGCGCCAATTCGTCGGAGTAATTACGGTAATCACTGTTCTCAGTAATTTGCATGGCCACGCTCATCTTGTCGGTGTACCACACCCCCCTTCAAAAAGCCACACCCACTCCACCTAACTGCATAACGGCTTTTGGAAAAAAAGCCAGGTAGATTGCCCTTATAGCCAGTAGTAGCCCCCCCCATACCCCGGTATTGCCCCTTACACGCAGGTAGATGCCCCCTTTTAGCAAAGTAGATGCCCCCTGGTAGTCAAGTAGATGCCCATTTGTAGCCAAGTAGATGCCCCCTCTGTAGCCAGGTAGAGCCAAATTTGTAGCCAGGTAGATGCCCCCCTTTGTTGCCAGGTAGATGCCCCCTTTGTTAGCCAGGTAGATGCCCCCATTGGTAGCCCGGTAGTGCCCCCATTGTTAGCCAGTTGTGGGCCCCCATTTTTAGCCAGGTAGTTGCCCCCATTGTTAGCCAGGTAGTCCCCCTTTGTTAGCCAGGTAGTTGCCCCCATTGTTAGCCCGGTAGTGCCCCCTCTGTTGCCACGTAGAGGCCCCCATTTTTTAGCCAGGAAGTGCCCCCACTGTTGCCAGGTAGTGCCCCCATTGATGACAGGTGATGCCCCCTCTGTTGCCAGGTAGATGTCCCCTTCTGTTGCCAAGTAGATGCCCCTCTGTAGCCAGGTAGAGCCAAATTTGTAGCCAGGTAGATGCCCCCTTTGTTAGCCAGGTAGTGCCCCCTTTGTTAGGGGGTAATCCCCCCCTTTGTTCCCAGGTAGATGCCCCTTTGTTAGCCAGGTAGATGCCCCTTTTTTTTAGCCGGGTGATCCCCATTGTTAGGAGGTAGTCCCCCCCATGTTACCCGGGTAGTTGCCCCCATTTTTACCCAGGTAGTCCCCCCTCTGTTGCCGGTAGTCCCCCCATTGTTGCCAGGTAGTGCCCCATTGTTACCCAGGTAGACCCCCTTTGTAGTCAGGTATTCCCCCCTCTGTTGCCAGGTAGTCCCCCCTTTGTTGTCAGGTATTTGCCCCCATTTACCCGGGTGGGCCCCCCTTATTGTACCAGGTAGAACCCCCTCTTTTGCCGGGGTTGCCCCCCCATTGTACTCAGGTATGCCCCCCTTTGTTTTTTAGGTATTTCCCCCCATTGTAGCCAGGTAGGGGCCCCTTATTGTACCCAGGTAGATCCCCCTCTGTTCCCAGGTAGATCCCCCATTGAGTCGGGTTTTGGCCCCTTTTTTGTTGGGGTGTTGCCCCCTTTGTAGCAGGTAGGGCCCCCTTATAGCTAATAAAAAAAAATAATAAAAGTCACTCACCTTCCCGGCTCCTGCAGTCCGGACCCCCCGATCTCCAGCGGGCAGGGAATGAGGGGCCCCGCCGTCATTTCCCCCCTGCCCCGTGACCGTATGTTGGCGCACAACGGTGTTACATAAGGGGGAGGGGGGAAACGATCCCTCTGCCCCCTCCCTGCAACCGGCCTGGCGTATTACAGGGGGAGGGGGGGAAAGGAGGAGGGAACGATCCCCTGCCCCCTCTTCCCAGCGAGACTCAGGGGGTAAGCGGGCGCGGGCGCCACGGTCAGTTATAGAGCCCCTGCTGCCTGCTGGCGGCTGGAGAAATGCCAGCTCTCCCGGGAGGGCGGGGGCAAATAGCGGGACCCCCCCCCCCCCCCCCCTCCCCGCCAAAAAAAGGGGGAGTTGGCATGTATGACTTATGTTAGGCACATGAAATATGCCGTGTTAACGCCAAATTTCATACATGTCGCCCTTGGTGTCTGACATGTTTACTGCAGCAATGCAGCCTGACTGGCGGTATAGTCACAGGTATGGGACTGCAGTACTGTATGTGGCAGCATCTTTTGGTGTCATGAAAATTTTGGGGGGGAACTGTTTCTATGTACAAACTTCAAAAAATTTGCAGCTTTACGCAGAATGCACCCTGGCTGGCAAACTGCCCTCTTCACACCTACATCATTTACACTCAGGAGCATTAAAAGCGCAATTGCTGCAGGACTGCAAGTCAACTACAACTCCCGGCATTCCATAGGTGCTTTGTTCTGAGTCATTTTCCCCTGTTCCCTTTGCTTTGGGGCAAAGTGTCCCCTTTTTTATCGT